>CM053992.1:15814181-15936681 GCA_028641955.1 Protonibea diacanthus
CTCACATGTCAATGTAAAAAAGAAATGTCCCACATTTTTGAGGACTGAAGAGTTTTTACTGCCTTTCCCTGTGTCGTCTCAGCCGTACAAACTTGTAATATTATTTAAAAGGGAGATTTATCAAAACAAGACTGCCATAATTTATGATATTTGCACGACCTGGCAGACTTAGTTTTGTGAACGCCAGGCCTGAGGCTCAATACAGAGAGCGACAAAACCAACTTTGAACCACCCGTGTCACTTCTTTGATTTCTCACGTTGGGGAGAAAAATACACAATCACATACTGGTGACATGATTTTTGCCACAAATGTATGGCATATTCATTTTACCTTTTAGCTCTCTGTCATTTTATTGTACTTACATTTAAATTAGATCAGTTGGTGTTTAATTTTTGCTATTTTAGAGCTCTGAAAAGTAAATCCTGGACAAACTATATGACCTATAATTCTTCTTCTTCATAATCACAGAGCACCAGTCAAAGTTTGTTCAGAGTTCATCCATTTTACTGACACTGCAGTTCAATTACTGAGATCTATTTGTTTTATGTCTATAGTTTGTTTTTAATTTCTCTATTTTGACAAGCATCTTGCACATTTTAAATATCCTGCAAACTGCTCCTTTAATTTGAAAACATATTTATATCCTCTAGTACTCGATTTTATTATCTTCCTCATGTTATTTTAGTTAATGTCTGTTATGCACCAAAACACAGAGTTCCTGTATAAATCTGTTTCTGAATCTAACAATTAAACTTTTCCTCTTTAAGGAATTATTAATATTCCACTTAGTTTGATTAATCCACAAACAGACAAATGCAGGCTAACGTTCATTTAGTTGTTTTTAGTATTTAAATTGTCAGTGTCACCTGTCCTCGTGACTGACTGAATGAAAATCGTCTGGTTTCTCGTCGTGTTGCTGTTTGTTGTCTTCGGCCTGTTTGTTTATTGTTCCAGCCAACCTGTCGTTGTTGGAGCCACTGAAGCTCAGCAGCTTCCTGTCTTTGTTGAGCGGGAATCGCTCGCGGACATGCGGGTGCTGAACTCTGCACCTGCGTCACGCGGCGTTCCACTCCACGGGTCACACTGAGCCCGCGGGACACTTTCCCTCTTTTTCTCTCTCCCCGTTTTTCTTCCTTTCTTTCCTCCGTCTCTCTTTCTCATTAGCTTTCTTTCTCCGTCTCTCTCTCGCTCTCTATACTTTTCTGTGTGTCTCTCGCGCTCTCCCGTCATTAGCACACCGGCGGTAGATCCCCACCGCAGAAGCGGGCCCGCGAGGCACGATTCTATTCCCCCCGCGCGCGTGCGGGAGAGAGAAGCCTCTCTGAAACGAGGGCCGGAAAATACAGCCAATTATCTCCACGGAATAAGACTGTATCCATCATGGGGTGTGTGTGTGCGTGTGTGTGTGTGTGTGTGTGTGTGTGTTCATTTCAGAGGCAATATATAGACCCCAGACCACTGACATTTAAAATCTTACTATGAAAGCATTAAACTATTATTATATTTTTTATTTTTGTTATTTCCTATTTTTTTACCTTCCTGTTTTATTGTTTTGATAATGTTATTTCCTGTTTTATCTCTTTAATGCATTGTGCAGCACCTTGCACCAGCAACTTTGGTTTTTAGAGATGCTTTATGAATAAAATTCACTTACTTAGTATTATTTATGTTATTAGAACTTTTAATCCGGGACTATAAATGTCATTTAGGCTATTTAATAATTGCAGTATATCTTTAATATCTCTTAATGTCTTTAATATCTTTTAATGCCAGTAATAATAAAACATAGGCCCATTTTAAAGGAGCATTTAGTATTTTCTTTAAACCACATAATCAGTGGTGCCTCGGGAAGTGTGTATAATTTTCTTTCTTTTTTTTAAAGTAAAGGATAAACATTCTTTGTTATAAACAGTGAGGCATTTAAGACTACTCTTGTATATTTAGGTCACCAAAACTTCAGGGATCATTATGAAATTAGCATAGCTAACATACAGAAGAGGTCACAAATACTGTCCCACAGTGTATACGGTGAGACAAATACATAATTTTGCATTTTAAGTGAAGTATATCTTATTCCTTATCCTCTCATGGAAACTATGTCATGCCTTTACCATCCTAAGAATAAATATTAAGCTTGCAGAACACATGAATGATTAGAAGTGGGTATACTACACCACTGCATATAAAGTACAAGTATATAATTGAAGTAGGTGAAAACTTTGACTTGAAAGCTGGATATTCTTATTATATTATTAAGGTAAACAAGCCTTAACAGCATCAGGTATGACTCAGATCCATGTATTAATCAGTTCCTTACACGTGTGTGTGACTCAGTTTTGGTTGGGTCATTGGAGACAATGACTGTGCCTTTTGAACATCACGATTTCCAACAAGCTTCCACGTGTTTTCCCTGCGGGAAGATGAAGGTCTAGATTTTGCCTTACCCGCTACTTCAGCTGCACCTATCTGTCTGAAATACTCATGTTATTGTTCCGTGTCTCCAAATCAGAAATGTACTGTCTGCTGCAGCGAATAATTAATAAGTTAAAATGAAAAATTAAATTAAATTAAATGGTTTTCTAGTGTTGTTGTTGTTTGACCACTAATTAGATCTTTTTTTTTTCTTTTTTTTTTTAACACACTGGCACCTAAACCAATTAGACATTTACGTTGTGATGAACAGGCGCCAACTTGTTAACTCATTTCACGTCAATCAGAATGACTAGCAAAGATGCTCGGCCTGCGAATTTGACCCGTCACATTGAATATCACAGTGAATAACAGGATTAGTGTTAGGGGTCAATCCAGCTCCAATTTCATGCATTCAGAAAGTTGCATTTTTTTTTTTTTGACTCCATCAAATGTAAACTACTTCACTTACAGGTGTTCATTAATATTTCATGAAATAAGTAAATAAATATTGTGTTTTACATTTTGAATGGATTGAACTGAAATTAACTGTGACCCCACAGCTCTTAGTGGGAGAATTTCCCCCGGAGAAAAGGCGCAGGCTGCACACCTCGCATAATAAAACACATGGTTTATTATCAATGTGATAGAAATGAAATCACTGGACAATTAGAAGCATGTCTACCCATCATCAGCACCATGACAACAGCTCTATAAGAACAAAAAAACACTGGATGAGTCCTGCCCTCCCCACCCGCCGACTCACAAAGGTGGAATCACAGATAAATAGGCCTACTCCAAAATAGCTGGTGCACCTATTTACACAACCATCCATTTAAATTAATATAAATAAATATTTACACACATAAATTAATACCCTCCCTCCTCACACGTATGTTAACCAGACAAACCTGTTTCACAGATATAATGCTCATCACCCAATCTTCATACCCACAATGCTTTTCTGTGTGAGGACAAACACAAGCACGCACACTCTCACGCAGACGCTCACGCACACACACATACAATGTTGCTTGCTTGCTGGCTGCTCACAGCGTCTCAGTCTCACAGGATGCAGGCAGGGGGAGCGAAATGGATGTAACACAGTAACCACCATGTCCTCAGGGGAATGAAAAGAACGTAACACAGATGAAAAATCCCTCTGTGCTCTCTGACACTGGCCCACGGGTGTCTTCCTCTGCCTTTTTCTCTCTACCAAGCCTTCCTCCTCCTCCTCCTCCTCCTTCTCCACCTCAGCCCTGTGTGTGGCAGGTCAGTGGCAGTGGTGTAAAGCTAGAAGTAACGGTGTAACGCCTCTGTCTGTGTGTCTGCCTCCCGTTCAGCTCTCCGTCATCGCTCCCTCCCTCTTCCCGTGCTTCATTTCCGCTGCTTCTCCTCTTTGTCGCCACCCTTGTTGCCCCCGTCCCCGTGCCGGTTGTTGGGTGGGTTGTTGAGAAACATCTTGTCGAGTCCTTTGAGAGCCTCGGTGAGGTAGTTCTGGAGGGTGGTGAGCGCGGCGCAGATGGCAGGCGAGCCGAAGCCATGCGTGATGAAGGAGAAGTGGGAGAGGCAGCTCTGGATGCCGGGCTCCAGGATGGGGCTGGGCCTTGAGTTGCCCAGGGGAGTCCTGTCCTGGGCCAGCAGGTCTGTGAACTCCTTACACAGCTGTCTGCAGGGGAAAAGACACAACAAGACGTCGTGTTAGGAGTTCCCTAAAACTGGAATATCACAGCTGAGAGTGAACATTTTAGCAGTTTCCCTCTAAATGTTATTAGTAGAAGGTCTGATACAAAATTGTGACAAATCATTCCATAACTGCTCCCTCTCTTGTACACTATATCAAGTTAGTACTACTGTTAGTACCCTGTCCAAAAGCTCATGAAATGCACCCAAATCAACTAATTTGCAGAATTAGTTGCAGATGTTCCTGCAGTGCTACCTGAAACTGAATACAATAAAAAGACCTTTGTGGGCAGGGAAACATATTACAGCCTCACAGTTTTATGGTGCTTTAACTACACCGAGGAAAAAGAAGCACTTTCACTTGAAGCTGCGTCTCAGTCTCTCAGAAACGAAGAAATTAGTGTTAGCTATCAGTTATCTCCCAAATCCCGCTTGACTGACTCATGCACTACTTTCTGAACGTACCGCTGCAGATGTAAAAATATGATTCCAGAGAAAAGAAGCGAATGCATTCTTGTTTGGGTGGAAACGACCATAAAACAGCATCAGACTGATCTTTCAGCAGCTCCTGAAGGCAGCCGCTGACCCCACCCACCCATCCAATGGGAGGGGAAACTAAAGCAAAAGCTTGGTGCATCAGATGTTTAAACCAGGATTCATTCTCTAAAGAAGTCTGCAAACTGCAACTCTCAGCTGGGATTGTTCTTAAATTAAACACTCTAAATGTTGTGTGCCAAATCAGGATATTCAGAGAAGAGGAATGAGTTTTAAACTCTATCATCCTGCAGTTATTTTATTTATCTATATTTTATTTTATGAGTCATTACAGAAGAGGAGTTTCTGTTAAATACATCACGTTACCTATCTTTCCTGTATGATGTAATCTATCCCAAAAGAAGTACTTTAACCCCTTTAAGTGTTCAGTGTGTCCAGCCTTTCTCTTTTTACTTTTGTTTCATCCATCTTGTGTTTCAAAGTTTGTTTGTGTTACAAAGCATGAAACTGATGCAATCGGCTGCCACAGTACACCTTTACCTGGAGAGAGTGACTATTTAATTCCCTTAAAAATGGATTATGGATTATGTTCTGGCAGACTGAGGCTACTTTTTGTAAAGTTGCTTTAAAATCTAAAACTGTCGTTGATGCATTCGATGACTGGACACCCTCTCTTTATTTATTTATCTTCAAGAGGCTTACTTTTACAACAAAATGCACACAGAAATACAAAGCTAAACTAAAGTCAGAGCAAGAAAGTTTTATGAGTTTGCAGCCTTTATATTAAGAGCACATTTTTAACTGTTAATTAATATAAATTGAGACAAGGTCATCAAATGGATCTTTGCTCTTCGTTATAGATTTAATGTTAAAAAAAATGCACCAGTAAAAGAAAATCATGTCTTCACCTTATAGTTTTCAAATCATCCTCTGGTTTTAGGCCCACATTTTATATTCAGGAGCCCCTCTCTCTCTCTTTTTCTCTCCCTGTCTCAGATTTGTACTTGCACACACACACACATACACAGAGCGGCCTAAGGGCAGAGCTCCAGCAAATGAGTGACAGGCTGTGCAGGCCGAGCCCAGCTGGGGTTAGGGGAGTAGAGAGGAGAAGCCGCCACCCCGGGCTACACTCAAGGCTCTCGCTGTTGTTTTCTGACGACTTGAAACACTTCAGTGCTAAATAATGAATTTCTAACAGGCAGCACCGACACACAGTATTGGAACAGGTTTGAATCTGAGCATCAAACATCCACCACCGAAACACGGCGTACATACTGAGTACATTGGCATACACACCACACACACACACACAGACACACACACACACACTCACAGGCAGATGGTTTATGCAGTGCAGACCAGCAGACAGAACTATTTATGCAAGCTAAAAATACAAGCTTCCTGAAGGGATCTTTGTTAGATGGTTTAAAGCTCTGCTTGCAGCAACCTTTTCGTCTAGAAAACCTACATTCAGGGGAATAAATGGACATAGAATAGGATTCGTCATTATTGGCAAGAGGCTTTTTTCTACACCTTATAAAAATAGGTAAAAATCCAAATCCACCTCTGCTACCCTCGTTTGTTTTAAGAAATCTGTGTTGCTCTGCTTTCATTCGATTCTACAGTTTAACGGCCATGAAAATGGATTAATATAAGTACCTTGATCGCCTTTTAAGACCAGAAGCAGAGGTCAAACACACTCCAGCAACCTCCGAGCTCCTATTTTATAATGTCTGTGAGCTGCACATTAAAGTGTCCGGCGTCAAATAAGGTTCATCTGTACTCGAGCTAAAGGTTATTCTGTGAAATGAACCGAGCGTGTAAGGATGCAGCTGCATACAGAGAGATGAGATCACGTTGCATGCTTCTCACATCTTGGAAAAAAAAGTAATTTATATGACAATCAAAGGGTGAAAATTAATCCCTCGCCAATTCCAGCTCTTTTCTTAAAACGGTTGAATTGAATTTAAATGCCCTAATTTTTCAGTGTGGCAGTTTTTTTTTCTTTCTTTCTTTCAATCAGCCAATTCATTACAGGTTAGATCCATATCGAGTTTGATGCCTTTTCATTAAGAAAAATCTCACTTTCTTTTTTACAAATGTCAGTGCCATGTGGCAAAAATGGATTGTGCTGTGATATATTGAGTTAAAGCACAGAGGATAGGAGAGGTCTGCACCCTCAGGGGGGTCTTAAAGAGGGGGCCATGGAGGGCCTCGGGAAAATGAGTTTAATTTCACTCCTAATTTCAGAAATGTACTTTCCTGCAGAAGAAGAATGGCCCTATTCTTCACCCTGCATGTAACAGTTATGTAATTCAAATCAACAGCAACCAAAATCTTCCCAAATGGCAGCCTGGAAGTGTGAGCCTTGTCAAACAGGGAGAGTCTGAGCCATGAATGTGACTGTTTTGGATCGTTGGGACGTTTAACCCTTAACATACAACAACACCCAGTCACAGATTATCTCCCTGTATGCGACACTGCAGACACGTATTATATATTCTATGACACTCTATAAAGACTACCAGGAGACAGAATCTAATCAAACGGTCCATCAAACTCACTTTGTCGCCAGCAGCATGTTTTTCCGCGTGTGCAGCTCGTTTGGATCCGCGTGCTGCCGGTTGAGGTACTCGCTCACGGCTTTGGTGGGAAACTCCGTCTCGCAGATGTAACCGAAATCTCGGGCCAGGTGGACCGCTTCACCTGGAGGGAGGGAGGAGGAGGAGGAGGAGGAGGAGGTGCAGGTCGGTGTTAATATAATATAGACAAACGATGAGCTGCCATGTAAATATTTGACTCAGTCGTGAATATTTGGCAAATTTCAGTCACCTCAACACTGCAGAAATTCTTAGATCACCTACAACATGTACACTCACTTATTTATTATGCGTATATATCAAATAAGGATGTACATATTTTATACATCTATCCTTTTACGCACTCGTTTCCCTGTGCTGTGCAGTCCTTTTCTCGGCGGACGCGTTAGAAACTGATCAGAAATTTCCGGTTTCATTGTGAAAATTAACAATAAATGCGAATCACCCGAATTTAGCGATTATTGTGTAAAAAAAAATAAAATTAATTGCTATTTTATGACGCTGTTTGCAGGCAAGGGGTTGACACAACATTCAAATTTAGAGTGTAAACTGCCAATCAGGCTGTTTAAAAATGAAAGTGTCAAAAAAAAAAAGTCTGATAATTGTAATTTTTTAAAACGTTTTAAGCAGCTTCATGAAAAGATTACCTCATTTGAAAATATTTTAACAACATTTTAAAAATGTTCTCAAATATTACATGTTTGCAGGATAATATTGTATATTGAATATTGTTTGTATGAGAAACAAGACATATAGGGATTAAAACCTGATAGGCCCAAACTGCAGCCTTTAATCAATGAATGTATTTTTAAATCTAATTTAATCACTCCCACTGTCCTCTATCCTCTCACTCAATATTCAATATTTATTTTCTTGACATTCTTCCAGCCATTTTATGAATATAAACCCATTTTAATGTGTCACACTTGTAAGGTCACGACCTTTTGCAGTCCTATATTTTGGCCTTGCGTCGTCTGTATGACTGGCTTCACAAAAAGAGTCTCGAGAGTCAAACCAAATGCTTGTTTTATACTATAAAAAGTACATTTATATATGCATTTTCTGTATTTGAACCAATCACCTTCTACAAGAGATGTTAGTAACGTGACATTGGCAGCTTTGCGTCTTCCAGCAGGTAAATTGAGTCCAATCTTCTCCAGCTTTTCTCTCAGACATTTCCCACCGTTTTTGGATTTTGCTCTGAAGAAACAAACAAAAATCACATAAAATTGCATTTTTTTAAAAGAAGCACACATATTCAGAAATATTTTCTAATATTAGCTCATAGAGCTGTATAGTAATAAATGACCAATATCCTCTTCAAAGTTTGGAAACTTTATTAGACATAGTCATCAGCTTCCAGTTTGTCTCCAGAGATTTTGTTCATTTTAAGTACAATCTGGCCTTTTTCATCCAGCTCAGGGTTTTAATTAAAACACGTCCCTGCATATTTAACGAGCCACAAGCTTTTTTTTCTTTTCTTTTTTTTTTTTAAACATCCACACAGTTACTCCAGCATCAACATGCTCTCAGGCTGCAGTCGTACCTTCTCAACACGCCCCCCAACAAGGAGGCGTTGAGGCACTCGGGCGGGGACAGTCTCCTCTGCACCTCCCCTACGGTCACTTTGTACTTGGAGGTGGAGCTGAGCAGCGACAGGCGGCCCGGTACCGAACAAAACACCTCGTTTATGTTCACGGTCACCCCACCGATGAGGCCGTCCTTGCCGAGCATTAGAGAGCCCATGTTCTTGTGTGGCATGGGGACTGAAAGAGGAAGGTTAGAGGCGGTGTGAGTGCTTCTGTTACATAACAAGTTTGAAATCTTTTAAATCTCTCTTCTTGTCAAACTTTGCTCAGTGTGTGTGTGTGTGAGTGTGTGTGTGAGGGCGCACGCGCGCTCAGAGGGCGGTCCTGGCCTAATGAAGAGCCCACGCGCCGGGCATTTGCTGTTATTTAATGTCGCGCGACATTCTCATTACAATATTATCGATTGTTGATTGGCTCGCGCTCTCAAATCGCATTAACCACCTCCCCGTCTTCTCTCCACGGCCGGTTTAACTCCCACCAGCGCGCACTTGGATGCTCGTTCATCCCGCGCGTTAATGCTCGCGCTAATGGCGTTTAAAAAGAAGCAGTCATGCCCTCGTGCGTGTGTGCGTAAAAGGAGGCCAGTGCGTTTTTTTTTTTCTTTTTTCTTTTTTTCTTTTTTCTTGATGGCTCCACGGGGGATAATACCGCAGATTAGCTCTAAACGAGCTCACGAGATCTCCATGAGCGGTGCCATTTATTACATCAGCGGCTTAAATGCCCCGCGGGGAGCTCAGTCACTCAACATCCCGTAACTAAATCACCGCACATCATCAGAGGCGGCAGCGTGGCAAGCCCTGTCAGGCGACACACTGCCTGCCAGTCAATATACCGGGATCGTTAACCCGGGTTTAAACTCCTCATTGTGGGCACACACACCCCCCCCAAAAAACAAGATGAATCGCCTGCGGGCTCGTGGATTGAGACCTTTAGGAGCCGAAACGTGGAGATATGTAGCGTCTGGTCCAGTTTAGGTCCAACTCGTCCCCACATTTACCCCTTTTTATGAGAATTTTACACCCATAAGTCATCATAATTCATAACACACACGAGAGGATAAATTATATAACGACACGGGGAGCTAAGATGAGGTGGCACCTCTGCTTATTTACCTTTTACTAGCCTAATAATAATTAAATAGCTTTGTTTTATATTTGTATTCAGTCTGGTCGTTTTGATCTTATTGTTGGGCTGACTTTAATCAGAGCACACACAGAGGTGTGTGTGTGTGTGTGTGTATGTGTGTGTGTGTGTGTGTGTGTGTGTGTGTGTGTGTGTGTGTGTGTGTTCTCACCTTTCTTAATTACTGATTGATCCAGGATGTTGGTTCCGTTGGTGTCTTCAATGGTCTGTTAAGATAAACACAAAATAATCACATTCTGCTTTATAGAAGATGGATCCATACTGTGATGTCTCATTTTACTCCACTTCAAACACTCCAACACACACACACACACAAAACATATCCTGAAAACAGAGACGTTTTTAAGTTGTTTGTTCCCACAGAGCAAAGAAATCTGGTTTATAATCCATGATGAGAATCATGTGATGATGATGAATTTTCTCCTGACCTGATGTTTCACTGCACGCTTGTATTAAAAAAAGAAAAGAAAGAAAAAACAAAGAATTTGCTCCAACAAATTTAGATGGAGTTAATAAATGCATGACACAAATACGGAGAGCCAGAAATTAGAATCTATTGTGGAGGTTAAATGGCAAACAATTCGTGATGGTTGTGCCCTGAGGGGGAAACGAGGGGAAGATGAAATCCTACACAGCTCACTGTGAAGTGAATTCACCACCAAGTCTGTCTTTGGCAGCTTCCTTTGTAATATTCTGAACCTTAACATCAACAATGATCATAAAACGAAATCTATATCATCCTGTGTACAAAATAAAAGCCTTCAAATTCAATAATAATAATAATAATAATAATAATAATAATAATGATAATGATAATGATGATAATGATAATAATAATAATTAATTTGAAAATATACAAAATAATAAAAATACAAGATATATTTTGTCTATATAAATAATAAATAAAAATAAAATTTTGCAGCATCTTTAGACTTTTCTGCTTTAAATATATCTTCATCATTGTGTCAGTATCATGCACTTCTTCCACACATCAGCATCTTCTCATCACAGAAGAGGTCTCATGTCTCTGCAGACTGCCTCTGTCTCTTTTTTAAGCTGTGGGTCATTATTTGTGTTTTTAGGCTACAGCTGCTGTGAGAGTCCAGCCCTGAGGGAGCTGCTCCGAGTTCACTGACCTCAAACTCTAAAGACACCGCAAACACGCGGAGACAACGAAGAAGACCACCGCCAACAATTAGCTATTAATCTGATTTATGTATTGCTTTTAATTAAGTTGTGGTGTTTTCATAGCTGCCATCCAAACGTTTATTTTATCATCCAAACGTTAAAGTTTCTTAGTTGAACATAAAGGTGGCTTTACTGTAAATTACAATGTTATATCATGCATACAGTGAAATAATTTGACATCTGTTATTGTGATAATATAATATAAAATGTAGTAAAATTGCAGTTGTAGCGTATATTCCATTTGGCCAACAGACCTCGGTGCGTCCTGACTTGTTTGCGGCAGTTTTATCCTTAAAAAAATAACATATAATAATAATAAAACGAACAAAAAACACGAAACTCGTCATAATTTAAATCAGAGCATGTGCTAAACTCACTTTAACCTCCGTCAGTCTCAGCTCTGATCTGTGACTCACCTGAACATCCTCCATACCGTGCAGCCCGTGCAGCAATCCGTCGCCCATGCCGGGCTCCAGTCCCGGATGAGCCGAATGCAGCAGCACATCAGGCCGCCGCACACCACCGTAGTCCCGCCGTGGGTCCAACCCGGACAGCTGTGGCAGCGAGGCCCGAGGCTGCGCCAGCAGAGAGGAGCTGTCCATCCGATCTCCGGCGACTTCTTGTCGTTGCCGCGCCCCCCATGCGCCCTGCTGGCTCTGGTGCAGGGAGTTCAGAGAGTACGGGTCGCTGACGTGGGAGTACGGGTCCTGGCTCTGGTAGTGAGCGAGCGGCTGGTACGGCGGCGGAAAGTACGGAGGCTGGAAGTCCGACGAGGGGGCATGAGATAGCGGCGGCGCGCTGGAGTAGGGTCCAGCATGAGATACAGAGCCCAGCTGGGACAGGCGCGAGCTGTGGCTCGAGACACCGTCATGCCGGTCCTTTAAAGAGGGCGCAGAGAAGAACAGAAAAAAAAATCAACTCCTTGCAGAATTGGAAGCACATTTTAAGAAAAGAAAGCACATGGAGGCCTTTGGATCAGGATGCTTTTATTAGAGTATACGGCCCCTGGTGATGTAGCCAAAGTAGCCTAACTAACAATGAACAAAAAGCACGTAAAAGCCTGGAGGAGAAATGTTACAGCCTCGTTTAAAATGTCTCAAAACCTCCGAGCAATATCTACGGATACTCAAACACAACGTGAGGGAAGGAAACTCACCGCGGTGGAGTAAGAATGAACTAACATCTGTAAACCCTCTGTTGGTGTCACGAGCGAGCTCACGGTAAAAACAGCAGGCTAATAAAGACCGTCTTGGGTCGAGATCTCCAAACTCATTCCAGGTAAAAAAGCAACTCGGTTTTTGTGTGTGTCTTCAGGTTTTGGCCTCGTCTCAAAGCTCCACGCAGAACCTTCCTCCGCCCGGAGCTGCCGCCGCTCTGAGTGTGTGAGCACCGAGCGCCCGCCTCTACCCCCGGTATACGGTGTAATTGTTATTCATGACTGAGACTTACAGGAATATTAATGCGCGCGAGGCAGGGGACTGGCGACACATCGAGCGTGAAGCCTGCTCGCGCAACCGTGAGTGACGTTTAAATTCCGTGGAGAGCCGAAACGACGCGCGAACAGCAGGAGACAGAAAGAGGGAGTCTCTCTCTTGCAGGAGAAAAGTGAACAGGGTGACCAGAACCGTGAGGAATCCCCCATCACACAGACACACACACACAAAAAGCGCACTTTGGGCTTTTTTTATGAGCAAAATCTCACGCAGGAGAAGCACTCTTTCTTGCATTTGGAGACACTTTTGCGCAATCATCTGCGCGCAAACAGACTTTGACGCCTTTAAAACCAATATAAGTCGAGCTGGTGAAAGATGGGGTTGCTGTGAAGCTTGCTGGGCACTAATACCACCAGGGTCAAGGATTCTGATCCTGTCACATACACCCCAAATTAAAATCCACTTCACCTTTACGCACAATTTACGCACGAAATATCTCTTAAAATTTCCTCTCAGACTTTTTATCTGAACTTCAGCCTGCCAACATCACACCCAAAATAAAAAGGTGTCTCATGTTGTGTTGCAGCTGCTCTTTATACTGAAAAAAACGACACACTACAGGGCTCAGGGAGGGGGCTCGTGTGAATAGTGTCACGAGTCAAAAGAAGCGATTAAACTTTATATTGCAGACTACACCGGGCCCCTTCTTTTGCCCTCTTGGATGACTTGTTTAACAACATTATAGCCTCCCCTCCTCCCTCGCGCCGTGGGAGAAAAGCCATGTGCGGGCACGAGACAAGAGAATCCCACCGGGCTGATCCGAGGGGCCTCGCGAGCTGCCCTTTTTTTTTTTTTTTTTTCCTTCGCGTGTGCTTTGTTGCTCGAGCCCATTCAGCGCGAGCCGGAGCATCTTAACCCCCGCGCGCGGCGGTATTTCTCCCCTTCCCTTTGCTCGTTTTGAAAAAAAAAATATATATATATAAAAATTATCGTTCTGGGAACAAGGCCAAATGATTTACATACATCACACACACCATCAGCCTCCTCTCATCCGGCGTTTGTGCAAGTTTGCTTTTTATTTTTGCCCCAATATAACACCTAAAATTTGACTATTTTGAATACATATTTTTTTTACAGCAAATTTGGTCTATTATTAAAAGTTTTTAGATATTTTTTAAATATAATTACTCAAAAAAATTTTAGATAGAATTTGCCCAAAAAGCGCAGTGCCATATTTTAAGGACATCTCAGGTGAAAATTCAAGAAATTATCTTCATCCAGTGTCAAATATTCTTTTCTGTTTTACCTCATACTCCAAAATGCACCTGAACGCACCTCCATTATAACCACAAACTACATTAAATGATATAAAAACATTTTTTTTTAAATGTCTGAACGCAATTGAGCCAAATCTGTCTCATGTAGTGAAATGTCCTCCAGTTCATATTCACAGTCACTACATCACACATTAACAGGCCTGAAGCCTCCTGCTTAAAACCACCTCACTTATCTTAACAACACTTATCTTAACACTTCATTATCCCCCATAAGCATGTCTAATAAATCTATTTCCTCAAGACGCGGACAGACGGACGGTAACGTTACCTCATAAATATCTTCATACTTGACATTCTCAACTAGTTTCCACAGCATGGTCGCTTCTCCGGTGTCGGTAAACCGAATGCAGCCAAGTGAAGAAGGGACGTCTCATCTCTCTCTCCCTCTCTGTCCCTCTCCCTCCCTCCCTCCCTCCCTCTCTCTCTCTCCCTCTCTCCGCCCTCTGTGAAGGCAGACAGGCTTTGTGAATGGGGAACCCCTGCAAAGGCTCCACTACTGTTAAGAGGCTCTATGTATGAGCATGAGGAACAAGCAAAAACACATTTATTTATGTATCACGTATCTTTGTCGTTTCCAAAATAAAAACACAGGCCCTTCATGTACACACAGATGAACAGCTACTAATTCCAAATGTTCAGCAGCTTTTTAAACAAAGTTCTGTATTAAGTGGAAAAATATGAGCAGATAGGACAAATAGATTTCTACATGGGTGTCAAATTAAAGCAAAAATCAACGCTGTAGTTTTTTTTTTTAAAGTTGTTGTCTTCTAGTATTCATCTTGACTGAGGTTGGTAGACTGTGTTATCAGCAGAGACAGCAGTGGAAATAAGTCAAGGCCTCCCTGTCAGTCAATAAACCAACACTGTAAAGCAGTGATACTCAACTTAGGGCCCGATCGGGTGCCAAGTGGCCCGCCAACCATTTTAATTTTACTTAGGAGGCTTCATATTAGCCTACCAGCAATCTGTGCAGCACAAAGAAGAGGTGTCACTTCATTCCTGCGAATAGTTCACACACACCTGACCTGCGTGGGGCTCCTGCAACTGGATTTGCCTCTTGGCAAAAATGAGCGAGGACGGCAAATGTCGAAAGGTTGACAATAGAAACAGGAAAGTCAATAAAAAATGGACAGATGAGTTCTTTCTGACACACAGTCCACTGTGTTTAATTTGCCACTTGGCAGTTGCCGTATGCAAGGTTGTTGATCACAAGTCTAGCTTCAAGTGCAGCGTTCCCTGCTGGTAGCACCACAAGAAAAGAGAAGATTATAACTTTGAAATTGTATTATTCTGCCACGTCAGCACTTCTGTAATCATTTTATCTGATGAATGTTAGTATTGTGTGATTATCAACTGGCCTCTGGCCCTCCTCATTTTGCTAAAGTGACCTCCAGGGCACACTAAGTTGTGTATCCCTGATGTAAGTTATTGGTCTTCAGAACAGCTTGAATCCAGTTTGGCCTGATTTTACTGGAAGCATCTTCCAAACATCATCGCTGGTGTTTTTATGGTGGAGGAGAGCGCTGGTCCCAAATCTACAGTGGCTGATCAGTTGGGTTAAGCTCTAGTGACTGCTCATTGAACTATGAATTTGTCACCTGTCTGTGTATTTATTTGGACTATAATGATGATGTCTACACCTCCATATAGACTTGGCATCACTCCTTGATTACGCTGCAGGACTCACCTCGGATGGGAAGTGCATAAACCTTGCCCTGATTAAAAGAGGGGAGCAGGTATAACACCGCCCTGCAGGTGTAAGATGATTTGTGTTTGCGAATCCTCACAGAGAGCAGGACAGTCATGTCACCAGCTGGATTTATGGAGCAATGATTTATTGATCTATTGTCATATTTAGCAGTGGAATACAGGATGGTGGAGTTACAGTTAGTATTTCACTCACTTATCTGGAAGCAGTGTGGTCACAACAGAGATCATTTCACACTAATAATTACAGGAAGTATACAATGACACATCACACTGTTGATGTTATGTGTATGCTCTTGGTGGTGATACTGAACTTGAATTTTAGAGTTCAGCATTAAAACATCACAATGCTTCATATTGTAGATTTGTGAGTGTTATCTCGATATTAATATGAGATGACCTTTATGAACGTAGTTGAAACACATTATAATTATACTATAATAATAATAATACTTCAGCTAATAAATATTTTTAAATGTTTTATTTTAATCTGTCATTTAGAAATAGATGTGTTCAAAATATTCAGGATCCTACACCGTGAAAAATATTTATACTGTCTTCAGTTAGTGAAGAGAACTGTGACAGCCAATATCTATGTGATTGTTAATTTCCAGTCATATTGCATGGCAGGAATCAGTGGTGGAATGTAGCTAAGTACGTTAGTCAAGTACTCAACTGCGGTATTTGTATTTTACTTACCAATATTTACACTTCATACTATTTTATACTTCTACTGCGACATTTCAGAGACAGAGAAATATTGTACTATTCACTCCACTACATTTATATTATATCTTTGATTACACAACATTTGCAGATTTAGATTAATAATACAAAATATAAAAACATAAATTAATATATTATTAATATATTATTATATTAAGCTTCCCAGCTGTATATAAAGTCATTAAAATGAGTTCAACCTTTACCAGCATACGTGTTAAAGTAATGTACACATCGATACATCACTAATGTACTTGAAGTACATTTAGTGCAAATACTTTTGTAGTTTTACCTGAGTAAGATTTCCAGTGCCAGGTCAATTTTTATTTTACACTTTTACTGAAGATCTACTGAAGTACTACATCCATCACATGACATCACAAGAGAAAGATTACATACAGAAATAATTGTTTTCGCTTTAAATTTGGGGCATAGTGTTTATACTACATGAGATACATCCATCCTTATTAGTGAGTCCCACACATTTTTTCACAAGTGAGGCTGCGTTTTGTTTAAAACCTTTAAAACTTTTCTTTTATTCTGTGATTTCCTCATGACGTGTAGCTACGAAACAAAATCCAATGCCACTGATCTTCTGTACACACACACACACACACACACACACACACACAAACATGCTCAAATTTATCCAGAATGCAAGTATTCCACAACAATGGCTTCCCCCCCATCACCACCCCACACTTCTTTCTTGTGAGAACTTGTCCAAGTGTGTGTAAACTGCTCCCCCTAGTGTCTTTAGAGGATACATGCATGCATCCATCCATCAAAACCTGCCTGTATCATGTGAAAGAAATGTGTCATGTCTATTTGCTTCATTGTTTCTAATGCAGCGGGACTCAGTTGATGATTTAATAATTTGGTTGTGCCGTTTTAAATGAATAAAAGAAAATACATTTTAAAGGCAAACCACTGATAGTTATGCAGATGGTTTCACTCTCAACAAGTCAAAACTGAACATTTATTTAGAGTAAAGAAAAAAATAGATAGTTCGTGTGCATGCTTGAGTCAGAACTTGACATTTAACTTGACAATGACTGCCAGGACTTTAATTTTTGGTCTGTTACTATTAACAAGCTGCACTCATGAGCTTCTGTTCAGGTGTCGAAAGACATTTTGGAGGCCTAGACTGAGTTTAAATATATAAATCCCAATTAAAACATATAATTATCTCCATATACTTCTGTATAGACACATATATATGTTTCATCTGACATGGCTGCTCCTTTGATGTTTAATGCAAAGAGAAAAAAGCTGCCAGTGAGGATACCAGACATGAATGTTTAAGAAGAACGGCTGTTCCCATGTTCTCTGGACTGACCCGCTGCCAAAGATTCACCCACACACACACACACACACACACACACACACACACGGCAAGGCATATGACTGGCAGCGATGACAGATGTCCTGACAGTCTGGAAGTCTGGAGGCATGGTTGTGGTTGTTGTCCTGCAGGGCTTTGACACACGATGTATCAGCATACATTACACACATGTCACACTAATACTGCTCTATCTGCTCCCACGTTCATCTCCGTTTTCACTCTTTTACTGGGATTTCAGTCAGGAGGAGGGCTGTGATATTTTTTAATTTCACCTTTTTGTGGCTGTTTTGTTCGCTCAGCTCACAGCAAGACTGTGAAAAATCTTTTTTTTTTTTTTTTAGCCTTAACATTTGCTCAAGGTCAAGTGTGATAAGACATCCTGAATGTCTTCACTTTCAGGCAATGACATACTTTTTTTAGGAGTGCATCACAAATAAAGCCCAAAATAAGTGATAGATAAACAGGAAGCAGGATGCAGGAATCATTTAGGTACTTCTTGCACGTGATGGGGACTGAAAGCCCTGTTTCTTTTTGTTCTACCAAGACGACCTGTAGTGTATTTAGGTGATGGTAACGAGATGTTAGTGTAGTTGCACCAGTGAAATGATTTGACTAAACCCTGCAAAAGAAAACTGGAATGATTGATCAACTGATGTGTTTAAATGTGCTCACTAACTGCCTCAAATGCCCGGAAAAGAAAGCATCGGATGGATTATTTAATTATTATCTATTGTGATATTTTCAGTGTTATTCTGTTCATGTTTTGTCAGTGATTTGCACATTTTATTGTAGGTATGAAGGTCTGAAACAATTTCTTTGTTCAGTCATTCACTATTTATTTCAACATGTTAAGGTACCATCTTCTTTCATATGTTTTCTTTTTCTAACCTCATCCAGTCTGAAAGGTGTCACATCATGTGCTGAAACGATGCAGGCTCAAGCTGCAGTTCAGCCGTTGACCACTAGGCTGCACTAGAACACCACACAAAAGAGGCAGGAAAGGCGCGACGCCATGCAGCCCTGAGTTCACTGTTCATTTAATATAACTTTAATCAGCATGAAACTCTCTTCAAAATGTGAGTAATGGATCCTAACTGAATTAATGTGTCAGCAGCAAATACTTACAGAGCCAAATTATTACCAAATTTCTAATAATTTTTTTTGAAATGTTAAAATGAACGCGAGATATTTGCAGGATTGCCAGGTCACAGGTGTAAATAATGAAATGAATGATAGCTGTATTCCATTTAGCTGCTTCACGGTCATGTGCATGCTGGTTCACTGTCACGACTTACTCTTGAATCAAACATACTAATGTTATTAGTGACGCCTGTAACAAGTCAAAATGGAGTTTTCCTCCAATGCAACACGAGTGGACACCATAAAAAGCAGAATCTTTGAATCAACAAAACCTAATTTTTTTTTATCATTATTTTTCCATGATTTTGGGCTTCATAATGAGGAAGGAAAGACAAACTAAAACCTAGCTTTGAGATGAAGCCTGGTGTAAGAGTTAACACATCAAACTCCATTATCCTCTGTAGCTACCATCTTCAATTCCCTCTCAGAATCTAACGACTCTAAATGAAGAGCAGGGCGTTGTGTCTTGATGTGGGACAGTCCTGCAGGTCTGAGTATTTTGCAGTAGTAGAGACCGATGGGGGACATTTAGGACGGCAGCTGAGCAGAAAAGGCCTTGAATGTTCCTGGGACTGAGCGGGATCAGGACAGAAGAGGAAGAGGTTTTAGCAGAGAAGCAGGGGAGGAGGAGGGTTATAGCTTCAGAGGAGAGAGACTGGGGAGATGGGGGGGCTTAGAAGTTAGCAGAGTTTGGTATTCGTGACTGTGGGGCTCAGTCAGCAGGAGTGAAAGTCCCTCTGAGACCTCAGACTGTTTAATTCACTTCTATATAGATGGCAGTATTCCTTGCATGCATTTCTGGCTTGAAGATGTACATTTTTAGCGTGCGTTGTGAATGTTGAATGTCTAAATATCTGCACTGCACTGAAATGATTCATGTGCGTAATTAGATTTAACCACAAATAGACAATATTGCACAGTGAAGGCTGCACAAGGAGAGCGGTGAGATAGGGGGGGGGGGGAATATGCTCTGATGCTTAATGTGGTGATAACAGAACGCCGCATTGTAGTACAATCAATAGCCTGTGTGAATAATGCATCGGCCGCCCCATCACATTATGCATCGCTGATGTCAAACTTGTGATTCATTCTTGTCCGTTTGTCAATTTACAGAAACTCCGGCACAGGCAATGAATCGATTTCATTTTCCAGCTCATTTTGATCAAGCTGCTTATTATTCTGATGCAGGGTCAGCGGGGACGTCTTTCACATAGATTACATGTTTATCATGCAAGTAATAACAAACAAAAGTGTGATTAAGTTAGTTCTCTCTCACTGTATGTTTGCATATGTTTAGCTCTCTCTCTCTCTCTCTCTCTGTGTTTGTGTGGGTGTGCACAGTATGTATGTTCATGCTTATTTGTTGCCTCTCATACCCTCCAGTGAGATGGAGCAACCATCAAAGAGCCAATTTAGAAAGCTGCTTTGCCTCATACACATCACCCTGTTACATCTTCACACACAGTGCTTGAGATACACGAGTTTGATTATATATCAGGATGATTCTTCCATATCGCCGGCTGATATCATTGAAGTTCCTCCCAGCAGCCGAAACCAGAACGTGAAACTTTAAAAACAAAATAACAGCATCTGCCTACATCTATATAGTCCTGTAGCCTAGCAACTGCCAGGAAAAAAAATGTGCGCAATTACATTTTTAGATGTTAGTTTAGCTCTCATGAACTCTTCATGTACCCAAAAATATTGGACTTCCTGTCATGGCAACGTGTCAGTCAACCTCCTGGTGGTATGAAGTGGGATGTGTGTGAATGTTTGTCAGGCTCCATTTTCTTCAAGTGTTTCAACGCACTCAGCAAATCTACCCGAGAAACCCGAAAAAGTCAGGAGCCAAAAAAAAAAAAAAAAGGGTTAAATATCAAAATGATGAAGTTATGTTTGTGACGCTGGAGTCGACTGCGCTTTGAGAAGTAGCTCCAAACCAGCGCTGAGGCTTGTTTTTTGGTTTTGAGATGTCTTAATGAGTAAAACTATGAAGTTATGAAGTTATAGTTCATGTGAAGAACCTGAATGTTGAATGTGAAAGACTGTGCTAGAAGTATAATACTGATTATAAACCGTTAACCATTGGATTAGGTTCTTGATTTATCATTTAGCCTTTGAAATATCAGAGAATAACGACTTGACCCAAGACCAAAGGTGACATCCTCACAGTGCTCGTCTTGCCTGACCATCAGTCCAGTTATTCTACTAGTCGTGAAGTATATTGAAAGATCTACCTCAGGTATCAGTCTTCAAACAACCAAATCAGTCCATAATAAGAGCTTGCAGACAGCTTAGTGTTGCGCTTGTGTAATAATGCATCGCTGTACAAAAAAAAAAAAAAAACACTTGAGGGTAAAACTATGATTTACCATTCATCATCATTCCTTTTTGACATTTTGCAATGCATTATCAATGGTTCAGCTTTGTCCCAGCGTCATGAAACATTGACTGAATGTGTGTATATTTGTGTGCGCGTGTGTGTGTGTGTGTGTGTGTGTGTGTGTGTGTGTGTGTGTGTGGTGGGGGGGGGGGGTCACCATCTGTCAAACACTATAGACCAAAACAATAACAGCAAGACTGGGAATATACAGGAAATGTGCACCCGTGTCACTTCCTCCCTTTATATCACCGTCTTTACCAGTCTGTTATTTTTCCACCTGAAGCTTCGCTTGTATTGATTCAGGGTGACAAACCAGCGCAGGCATCACTGTAAATGTATCCTGTCTGATTATGTATTTTTTTGTGTGTGTGTGTGTGTGTTATGCAGTGAACGTGACCTCCTTTTAAATGAGCAAACAGAACATACAGTCTGGATGGAGACGCCAGCAGGCAGCTTCTCTTCTCTCTGTTTTATCATCAGATTTTTTTTTTTATATATATATATATATATATATAAATAAGCAGAAAAACCTGACAGAAGTCGCTCAAACTGAAAGAAAACACACATGCTAGTGCACACAAAGGAGGCTTTTGAACCTTTCTGCAGGTTTTTTCCCCACAACATTAGAGAGGTGTTCTGATTTTTTTATAATTTTAACACTCTGAACTCATATGGATAATTCACCTTCACTGGCTTTGATCCATATTGCCTCTCTTCAGTGTCTGCCTGCTCTTTTGCCTCCTGTTCTGTGTATGTATCTTTATATGTGGTGTGTGTGTGTGTGTGTGTGTGTGTGTGCGCGCAGCATCTTAAAAACAAGAGTAAATAGTAGAACACGTAGCAACTGTCTTTATTGAACACCAGCATTTTAGAAGGTAGGGATTTAACATATATATAGTTGAAAGCCTACAAGAAAAGTAATTTAAATATTTATATATATCTTTACAAATGTTCATGAGCGAGTCAGAGAGCTTGTGTCGGCTAAACTTGCGATCTGGGGAGTGTACAAAGATAGACATGCACAGGGAAGAGTAACGATGGCAACCGCAAAGTCACCTTTTACAAAATGGCTGAGTTGGACCCTTCTTTCTCTCTCTCTCTCTCTCTCTCTCTCTCTCTCTCTCTCTCTCTCTCGTTATCTCTCCCACACACTCTAAAACACACTCACACACACACACACACACACATTCACAATCACACCACAGTGTGTTGCCTACAGTACTTCAGGCAGTGGCGTCAGTCTCACACCCAGAAACAGTCCTTTTTTCTCTGTCGCCCACATGGTAAACACACTGGTTGCTATGGCACTGATTGTACAGCTTAAAAATAAAAAAAAAGTAAGTCTGCTTGGTGGGTTACAAGTGCTCTCACAGGTACAGGGGAGGGGTTTTTTTTATGTATAAGGGTGTGTGTATTTTATTTAACCCGTTAAAAATGTTTGGAAATGAAGATATTTGAATTCAGACGACTGAGAATTTAAGAAAAAACTGGATGTTTTGTTGGAGCTGGAAGAGATTTCTCTCAATGATTTAACACAAAACTGATTAAATGAACCAACAGAGGCCAAAAATAGTGTTTTAGTTTTTGCATTCTTGCAGAAAATCAACACCTGAATCAGCTGGATTGACGTCAAATAGCCCAAAACCCTGTGTGTGTGTGTGTGTGTGTGTGTGTGTGTGTGTGTGTGTGTGTGTGTGTGTGTGTGTGTTACCACCCCTGTCCTGGAAAACTGTGAAGTCAGCATGTCTATGTTGACTTCCTGTTTTCAGAAATAATAAATAAACAAATTAAAAGTCTTGGATGAGTCACAGCCGCGTCCATGGCGAGGCTCCTCCTTGTCATGACACACGCATGAACACACACACACACACACACACCTAAACAGGTTGTGTTGTTTTCATTCACACATCAGGGTGTCTTGTTTAGGACAGTTCAGGTTAGTGTTTCAACATAAGATAAATAAATGACAATAAATATGAATTGTCCCAAAGAAGACACAGTAACGCATGGGAATGAACAAATCCTGTCACACACACACACGCGCACACACACACACACACACACTCCTAAATGCAGCGCTCCAAGGCACGGGGACCGGGTGGGTGGGGGCTACTCAGTCTTTTCTGTTTTCCCGTCTTTGCTCTGGGGCTCGCCTGTTTTCCGGAGCTGCGTCTTTTCTGAGCTGTTGTTGATCTGTTGGTCGGTGGGTCCGCTTGTTTTCCCGCTCGAGTTTTTGTCCAGGTAGTTAAGCATCTCACTCAGGACCGTCTGGAAGGTGCTGAGAGCCGCACAGACCGCCGGTGTGCCGAACCCATGAGTGATCAGACTGTCAGGAAGGAGAGAAACAGAAACAACCATGAGGACAACGGCAAACATTTGTTTGGTTCAGGTGCAGATAGTAGAAATAAATGAGCGGTACAGTTAGGGTTTGTAAGGCAGAGTGAAGATTCCCCCTTTTCTCTCCTCGGTTTGTACACTTGCAGAGAAACTTTCCTCTCCCTGCATTGTGGAGCTTCTAATCCTCCTTGAAGAGTTTCTTTAGTCGGGCTAACCCCTGTCAGAGCAGAGTTTTAATGTCCTGTGATGTTCTAAATGCTGCTTCAACTCTGTTTCTACAGTCATTTATGGGGAAACACTGAATACTACAACTGTTTTAGCAAGTTCTGAGCCTGAATATTGTCAAGTTTAAACAAATTACATACAGACTAGGGCTGAATCGATGAGTCTACTAATTGTTTAGATCATTTTTCAAGCAAAATTGGCAAATATGACTTCATTCTACCAACTCAGCTGTGAGAATTTGCTGCCATTCTTTGTCTTATATCATAGTAAACTGAGTATTTTTAGGTTTAGGACTGGTCATCTTGGACAACACATTTGAAGACTTAACAGGCATTTTTTATTTTTTTTTTTTTGACTATTTTCAGATTTTTTAGACATAAAATACAAATATTATCATACATGACGCTTCACAGTAGCTGTAGTAGCTGTTGTCCTAAAACAAAAACCCAAATCTGCTGCACCAAAATGCTCGTTATGTGTTATAAAACAGAATTTTTCCCCACTATCCAGACAGAGTATATATGAGGTAAGATAAAATACATTTACAATATGGAAATGGTTTGTCCACCCTATTAGATCCGCTGGCAGAGTCCTGCAGAGCTAACTGTCTGGTCACCTCTCAGCTTAGACCTTTAAGCTGCCAGAATGACGCTGCTGTTCAATCTGTCATAACTGTCTTTATGCAGCCCGAGCTCACATCTTATTTCTCTGCCTGGCACTCGTTGGAGGTCTGATAAAACTTTGTATATTCTGCAAAAAGGATGACGCCATAGATGTGACATTTCTGCTAACAAGCCGCTGTTCCCTCCTCCTGTCACTTGTGCCAAATAACAAACTGGACAGCTGCAACTTTTTCGAAAATGGCAAAGCGGTCAGAGCCAAAACGGAGAGCAGCCGGGCTCTGCAAGAAAACTGTTGACACTCTGTGCTTTTAATTGTTTAGATAAGCCATTAATTCTGTATAAAGAGCAACTGTGTGTTACCTGAAGTGTGTGAGGTGTCTCTGGATGTCCAGGTCCAGGATGGGGGTCGGTCTAGAGGAGCCCAGAGGAGAACGATCTTGGCTCAATAAGTCCTGGAACTCCTTACAGATTTGCCTGAGAGACAGAAGGAGGGAGGGAGGGAGTGAGGGTTTACCATCTGTCTCCAAAACAGCCGTCGCAATTTGTGTCTTTTTCGTTCTCCTTCTTCCTCTACTTGCACCCATCCATTCGAGATCAACCCACACATGAATACCTCCCAGGAAAAGTACATAGCACATGCCGGAGCAGGAGCAAGTTCAATGCCAATCCAAAAACACTTTTACAACATGACACCAAAAATTCTGCAAATGTAGAAATGTAAAAGTTTCAACATCCTGTGGTAAAATCATTGTTGGGATGATTTTATCGGGGGAAAAAATCAACTTAACTGGAAGAGAGTGGGAGCTGTTTCCACTCAGCACATTCAGTACTCGATGTGCAACAGTGAGAGTATTTGCTGTAAATGCAGCTCAGGCTCTTAAATAGACACGAGCACAATGTCTTAAAGCACACTTTCACATTATGCTTGAACTTTTATCCAAATCTTCCCTCAGCCTTTATTACATTTTCTCCATTGTCTGACTCTGACATCCCCGTTACAACCGCTGGCTTTCTTGTTGTTGATATCAATGAAATGATTTTAAAATGATCCATTTTTCTTCGCCCTGTTGCAGCAATTGATCGTGATTTTCACCAATACCTTGTAGACCTGTAGACAAACACTAACTTAAATCTGGACCTTCTTTTGGCCTGATGTGTGAGTGTCTGTGTCCAAGTCATAAAAACATCAGGAGAATTTCAGCATAAAACGTACCGCATTTTCCAGTAACAAACACACAATTTCCTCTCTAAATGGTTTTGTTGGATCTGCGTGTGCGTTTGTATTCTTACTTTGTAGCCAGAACCATTTTCTTGCGTGCGCTGGTTTCTTTCGGCTCACTGTGCTGCCTCGCCAAATGTTCCCCAACCGCCTTACTGGGAAACTCTGTCTCGCAGGTGTAGCCAAAGTCCCTCGCCAGGTGGAGTGCCTCACCTGAGCACAAAACCAGAAAAAAGACTGATGAAACAGGCGCTAAAGAGATTATATATGAAAACTAGACTTTGAAATAAATAGGTTAGTATAATTAAAAGGACTGCAGACGTCAGAAGTTTCTTACCTTCCACCAGGGAGGTGAGCAGTGTGACGTTGGCAGCTTTCCTCCGTCCTGCCGGCAGGTTGAGGCCTAGACGGTCTAATTTCTCACGAAGACACCGGCCTCCGTTCTTAGACTTCGCTCTGTGAAAAAAGTAAAATAACTTTTTTTGACATCACATAATCCACAACATCACACTTTTACATTTTCTAAGACAAAAAGTACATCTGGAAACAGGCCATCACTGATCAGCTGATCATTTTTCACACAATTATTCTTCAAAAATGTTTTTAATTAAAGCTCTCAAGTAAAGACAGATGAATATAGATTCGCTTTGATTTGACAAAAGCATAAAATCAAAGAGTATAAAATTAAAATATGTCAGTTTATTATATATTAAATATGCTTTTTTTTATAAATAGATATGGTCACATGTCCCCTTGAGTTTCCTCTGTCATTTGTCTTCTTCTAAAAGTGAGAAGTTCTATTTTGGAAAACAGAGGAATGAAGCTTCCTGTCATTTCTTTATCTTTCATGTGAAATTTTTAAAAAAATATGTGCTCATAAAACTTTAAAGATTTGGATATTTGGATTAAAATTACTTGAGGTTTTTCTATCAATTTGTAACACAGCACAGTTTAAAGATAAACTTCTCTTTCTGTGTCATGGATGTGATTTATTCCACTTCAGATGAGGATCAACACCTAAATTTGTATGTTTTTTTTCGCTTTAATACTTTGTTGATGCCTCATCTTATAGGACCAGTCATATTCTCTCAGCTCTCTCTCTCTCTCTCTCTCTCTCTCTCTCTCTCTCTATCCTCCTTCCCCCCTTCCCTTTCTCTCCACCTCATCAATAATACAGCGCTGGCAACTCTTGCTTTCCTCTGGTTCCTCTGATCCTGGCATGCTTTGGCCTGGTCTCGCCTCCCTCTGGCTCCCTGGGCATGGCGGCGCGTGCAGCCCCGGCACCTCGTTCGCCTACAATAGTCTTTGTGGACGCTACTCTGTATCCTCTGTTTCATCTGAGGGCTACATAGACTCAGGCAGCGCTTGCCAATGTTCACCAGCCAGATTTCTGCTTTAAAAAACAATGCTGTCTCTCCATCGCACTTGCTCCTTCACTTCAATATCATTTTGTTCGAAGGGGGACAACATACCAGAAACATTTTGATGATGCGAGCCAAAAGAACAGCCCTGCAGTATATCTCCCAATCTGTTGCATTCGCCATTACTTTGCTCTCAAGTCACTGATTTATGAGGATGGATTTTGTTATTATTGTACACTTCCAGGTGCATTTTTATTCTTATAGAACTCTGCTGCTGCAAAATGAACACAGTGTTTTTAAGTTTTGTGTCTCTCATTCTCAAGAGATCATGTTGAGCGTCCTGCATGAACAACTCGGTAAAGTTCTCTGCAGCAGCAACATGAAATAGTTCCACATGGAGCCATAACGCTGCAGTAAGATGAGGTGAAATTTCAGTATGTCTTCAATCTCTGTAGTTGCATTTATAAGCTGCGATGAACTCTAGTCTTTCCCACCTGTAAAGTCATATTCCTGCCCTTTGTGTGTTTGTACTGACCTGCGCAGTATGCCGCCCAGTAGGGAGGCGTTGAGGCACTCTGGTGGGGACAGTCTTCTTTTCACCTCGGCGATGGTGACTTTGTACTTGGAGGTGGAGCTGAGCAGTGACAGTCGGCCCGGTACCGAGCAGAACAAATCTGTGGGATTCACCACGCATGTCCCCCCTGCACGCAAACACAACGCACACTTGTTACAAGAAGGTTCAGCATGGACGAGCTGCCTCCAACACATATTAAAGATGCAGCACATAAAAAAAACGTGCAGCTCCAAACTGTCACCTTTTCTTGAACTAAAAAAAACAATTTCAGATAATCCAATGGATTTATTTAACAGTTTATTTCATGGAACAGTAAATAACCAGTTTGCAGTCACTTTAGTGGGATTCAGGTTCACATGTTGGTAATTAATCGATTGAGATGATTCATTGAGATGATTAACTGATTTATTTGTTTAAGTGCCACATGTAGCACTATTTGTACTCCTGTGTTCTACTGCAGGGTCTAATAATAGGCCAACATTTACATTCCTGTGTACTAATATTTGTCTGTTTTAACAATGCACAGATTATAATGCAACAAACCTCTGTGTCTACACAGGGACAGTCCTTGTATAGACATTGTGCAGGTAGGTGTATCATTAAGTCTTTCCAAATAATTTAGTTTATTGAGTCATTTTAAATAAAGGTGCTGGATGTTCAGGTCTACTGTGATTGCATTTAAACAAGCACACAATTAACTAACTGGATGTAAATTCATCATTATATACAATATACAGCGATAAATAGAAGCTATAATCTAATAATAAAATCTAAAATAATAAAATAAATAAATTATAATAATGGATTTAAACAAAAAGTAAATGCACACTGTGTGAAAACAAAGACTGAAGTGCTGAAAAATATTATTGGGCCTTTCGTTTGTGGAATATATAATTTGCATTCAATGCTTTAATTAGATAAGATGATTCTTTGTTTTTCTACTACAAGGCCTGTTTGTCTATCCTTTATGTAGCGCTGCTTTCAGATCTGTACTGAATGTATCCAATAAAAATTTCTTATAAGAGATTAAAACATGTGAACATTTTGATCTGAAAAAGAACAAATTCATAAAATGTAATGCCGGGCTATACAAATGTTATTTTGCTCTTCTCTTTTGTTTTAAGGTGGCTTCAGCTGCGTGCAAACTTTTCATGAGCTGTAGCTGGAAAGACTCACACATACCAAGACATGAAACAGGTTCTAACTACATCTGTGTTATATCTGCGAGCAGAGCAAACAGGAAGTGTCTTGTCTCTTTTCTCTGTGCATTAATGTCTGCATGTGTCAGAGCAGCCACTGTTCACAGTGAATAGGAACGTCCTCGTCTGTACAGGAAAAAAAAAAAGTTTTCCCACTTGTGTTATAACATCAGAATCATTTATCAAACTTGATTTTTTAAATATAAACTGCTCTTCCTTTTTTAATGTTTATCGCTGTCCTATGAAAACCGAGCATCTCCAGAATGTCACAATAATCCAATCGACTTTAAATGGCTTATTTATCTTCACCCACCAAAGAATCCTTTAGATTTTTTCATTGGTATTGTTGGTCATCACACACGTGAACTGCTGAACATTATATATGTTTTAATCAAGCATAGATTGTGATATTACACGCACGCTCAGCCCACAGAGAGAATGAGTATGTTCAATCAGCGCTGGCAAGATCAATGTGTTTCACTCAGGACTTCATCAGACTCCTTTGCTCTAGTTAAATATTACATTTAGCTTCTTCTACTTTAAACCATATACATATATTTATATTTCTCTTTCAGATCAATATTTGCATGTAAAAAAAAGTCTGCTGGTAATCCCATGAGGGGAAAACAAAACCTTCCTTTAATCACCTTCCACCAACCACCAAGTTTGGTTTCATTGTGAACTTGAGGCTCTTGAATGTGTGAATAAATGATTGTGGTTGTGATGGTGAAGGCTCTTTCACATTATTAATTGCATCTGAATCGGTGGTTGCTTGGTCCTCCTGGAATATATATCGACTTTGCTCTGAGTAGGCCTATTATTATTAAACTTTCACTTGAACTAACGTCCCAAGCAGCTGAAACGCAAGGTTTCTGTCTGATGTACTGTAGGCTATATTCTATTATTCATCTGCCTCATTATCAAATCTAACAGCAGGGTGTGTCGCTTTGTTATTAGGCCGTGCTGGATATGATGGAATGAAGAAAAAGAGGGATGCCATTTAGGCCGAATAAGAACAGCGCTGCAGGCGAAAGGTTGGCAATCTTTTCCTGGGCAATGTGGACAGTTTGGCCACCAGCAAAGCCTCACACACATATATATATATATCTATATATATATGAGTCACTGTAACCTATATTTTCTTTGCTGCAGGATCTATTATTCACAATCAGCAGAAATGTGCTAGTTTCCCATCATGCTTCTGGCCGCAGGAAGTCAGTTCAGACCTCAAGCTAAAAAAAAAAAAAAAAAAACACTAAACATGTCATCTGGGTTCAGCACCATGGACAGCGACTTTCCACCTTTCATTTCAGCACCTGGACAGCACCTCGTGCCCGCAGCACAGTTGTGACATCACAACGGTGCACTAACAAAAGCCTGTTGTAAGTCCAGCGGGCAGCGCTTTGTACAAAAGGCAGTATGGGACTTGTATTTCACTCAGGCTGTCAAAAAATGGACGATAGCAGGTCGAGGGAATCGATGGATGGTATTGGTTCTTGTTGGACTTGTCTATATGTGACACAAACCGGGGCAGACCTGTCTGTCAGACTCACGCGCTCTGACAGGGGCGCGCTTATCTTTAAAAAAAAAAAAAAAAAAAAAGCCGCCGGTTCACATCATATTAATTCCCTTAAAAATGTTTTGATTCAAAGTAGTTTGTATTTTATGTTGCCAAGGGCAATCGAAAAGAGCTATTGCCGGTAGTGCAGTCAGTGGAGCGCGCGGGCCCAGAGGCGATAACGGTATTTAAGCAACGGAGAGTAGCCTCGGGCTGCGGCGCGAGCGGCGGGCGGGATCACACGCGGAATCAAGCGCCTTTTTACGAGTTTGCCACGAAAATTAAAGAAAAAGAGACACGGGCCAAATGTCATTCTCCTCATATTTTAACAACAATGTTTATAGCTCCAAAAGACAGAGAGAGAGAGAGAAAAAAAAAGCCCGCCAATGTCTTGACAGAAAAAGAGCGAGAGAGAGAGAGAGAGAGAGATAGAGAGACGCGCGTGCACGTAGAGAGTAGTGGCGGGGGCGCGCGCCTGACAGATCAGTTTGATCTGTTGGAGCTGAAGTGGAAGAAGGAGGAGGGGGTGTAGCAGGGTGATTAAAAACACAGACGACTCCTCCTAAGTAGGATCCGCGTTTTTCTTGAGTGATTTTTTTTTTTTCTCTTTTGAAAAAGGTTATGTGAATATTCATGCCGCCAAAGCCGCAGTCAGAAAGAACAACATTAATATGATCTCGGCTGAATCCGGGGCCCCGCTCGGCATTAGCATATCAAAGCGTCAGCCCGAGGCGAGAGAAGCTATCGATACGGGAGCGGGAGGTAAAGCAAAGATTATTGGTTGTGATGGTTGCAGCGGCTGAGCTCAGGGCCAAATACGGCGCACCATTAACCGAAAGTGATAGCGAAGGGATTCCCGCGTCAATCCGAGAGAAAAGCCCCAACACCTAGGCAGAGCTGATGAAAAATTAAACCCGAGACACAGCCTTCCTCTCTGGATGTAAAAAACTAAACATAGTCCAGACTAAAAACAACAAAAAAAGAAGCTTTGATTGACCAAAAAAAAACCCCCACAACCCCACAACAACAGAACCACAGCGTGGACTCTGAGGAAACTGGCCGGTCCTGCTTATGTGTTGATGGGTCCGCAATCCTGAGCAGGACCCGGCCTTTACAAAGCTCGGATTAATTCTGCTGATTGATTACACATAGCCTACAGGTAGATACATACAGGAAACAACAATTGCTGCTGACGACAAAACATCCTCTGATTATGGTTTACATCACAGCCCACAAATAAATACCCATCATCATCATAATAATAATAAGCAACCCGGTAACAGCTCAATAAAAATCACGACTGCCCCTTTAATTTCATGTCATCTCTTGTTCCAAACCAAATGACAAATTATTTATTCATTTAAAATAGACCTCTAATTTAATTTATAGCTGATTATTGGTTAAATAAATAATCCTCACAGCCTTTTAGATATATTATATTATAATGTGGCGTTATGAAATATAATAAGGCTGCAAAATGTGCTGTTTCTTTGAATCGCATATTTCCCCATTTAACGTCATTACACAAAGGATAATATGCTCAACAATATTTAGGGATTATGGCGGATGTGTGGTGTTAAAATAAACATGAATATTACATTACTACATGACTTCAGTCTTCTCTGTGAAAATGCAGCCTACAGATTTGACTTCAAAAAAAAAAAAACAAAAAAAAAAACGCTGGTGAGTCAGATCAGTGCCATATTAATTCATGACTTTGTTGACGTTTTAATTTTCTATAAAACATGTTTAGAGTGTCAAAAAAAAAGAAGAAAAAAAAAAAACAGGCGTAGGTGTTGAGTGACAGTCCATTTCATAGTGGAAATGGGAAGCACCGTGTTCGCTGTGTTAGCGTTTAAATAGGCGAGAAAATGGGGCCGTTCCTGCTGCAACATGTTGACAGCAGACAAGAGACGACTGTTCCGCCTGTTTGTCTGCCTGCTCGCTGTCTTGTCGTGTCGAGCCGTGAGTGTTTCACGGCCCTCCGGTTACAACTACAACAACAGCAACAACAACAGCAACAGCAGCAGCAACAACAGAGAATAAACGGCGGGGCTCTTACCTCTCCGGATGACGCCCCCTTGGCCGTTCAACACGAGCCCACACTGCGCTTCCACGGAGCCCTGCGGAGACACGCACTCATTAGGACGAGCAGAGGGGAGGTGAAATCACTTCACCCACAAGTGCTGCAGAACACTTTATCCAGCTGTCAGGCTGCACAAACAGCTGGAATTAATGGGGGGTTTCTTGGTAGATGTGACGCTTCATGGGCAACCCAGTTCACCGGCACGCAGGTATTATTCTTTGAGATGAATAAAAATCTATAAATTAATGAATTTAACAGCATGAAATGTGAGAATAAGGACAAATCTAAGAGGGATTAACACACAAAGCGCCACATACGTCAATATTTCTTTAGGCAAAACCATGTCTGTGCAGTAAATTTAACCCTCACTTCACTCTGAATGATCTGCACCACTCATATTGTCTAATCTAAATGTTTTTTTTAGAAGCTTCAAGAGATTGAAGTCACAAGAAAACACCCTAAAACGTCAAATCAAATGACATTTCTGTGTATCAAAATGCATTTTTTAAATTCTCTCCTGTCAATAAATCATCTCATGACCCTTTAGATGTCTCTTTTTAAGGGTCCCCACCCACAGGTTGGGAACCTCTACTTATATATACACTAACTGGCCACATTATTAGGTACACTTGTGCAATCTAACGTTATAATTTACTTATACGAAGCTTCCAGAGAGATGTTAATGTAACAATTCTGTTTTTACAGTGGTTGTAGTTTGCAGTATATTATTGAGAGTTGTTTCTAATATTTAGGCCACCCTAGCCGGTGTGTGTGTGTGTGTATACATATATGCTTTAGGTTTCTTTACGTCCATGTAAAAACAGCTCACAAACTTTCACCTCAGAGCTTCTAAAAAAAATGTCCCTGATGCTCCCTTTGAACATTTTTCTAGTGGTAGAAGCCTCTTTGTTCGAAAGTGTCCCTCACTTAGCAGCAGGCTTTGAGTAAAAAAAAAAAAAAAAAATGAGGGCAGAGTGAAATAAAGGATGCAGCTCACGGATCACCCAGAAACGAGCTTAATTTGAAAAGCTTGAGGCTAGAAGACAGAGAGAGAGAGAGAGAGAGAGAGAGAGAGAGAGGACAGCACAGCTCATCCAGACTGCAGCACAGAGGCGTCCAGAGTTTGGCTGCAGCCAACCAACCTGTTGTGTGGAGAGGGGATGAGTCTGTAGCATACAGTCAGCTATACAGGCCTGCATGCATGCATGCATGTATGGAAACCTGTTACCGACGCCATTTTGCTCCAGATCACACTCGCGTGCTATCAACAATGTCATCAAGAAAAGAGAACACGCGCTTTTTTATACAGAAAACACTTAATCCCTCGTGCGAGCCCCGAGGCCTGCAGGCCCACGTAGACCCTCCACCTCCTCCCTCCTCCTCCACCTCCTCCTGATTAAAATAAACCTGAAAAAGACGGAGCTTGTTGGAGCTCTTTCTTAACCAGCTCCTGCTCTGTTTCTTTTCTTCTCTTCCGAAGCTAAAGTGATTATAAAATCAATATACAAAACGCAGAGGTCTTGCATGAATTAGCTTAGTGACGGGAGAAAGGTGTGGCAGCTGCTTTTGTTCACCATGAAAATCTCTTTAACGCGCTCAAAGATGCGACCGGGCTGCACGAGACCATAGGCGCATCTGTTCGCCTTCATACGTCCTCCGCCTCGTGCGAGCTTCAGGTTCACGAGCCGCTTCTTCTTTCTTTGCTCCAATAAAAAAGGGTCAGACCTGAAACCCCCCGAAAACCTGAGCTCTGTCAACAATATGTGCCCCCCCAAAAAAGAGCTTTAGATAAATATTGCATTTACTTTAACAATGAGCAGCTATGAGCCTGCAGGTTGGTAAAATAAAATACAATAATAAATAAAATAAAATAAAAGATCAAACTTGCACTTTTTAACGTTAAGTGTCAAAAGAAATTATAATATCTATATAAGAGCTTTAGATTAAGTCTACCATTTAAGTATGAGCCTATAGGTTTAAAAAAATAAAATAAAATAAAATAAATAAACAAAAAAATAAATAAAACAAAAGGTCAACCTTGCACTCTTTCAACATTATGTCTAAAAGAAAAATATTTAAAAAAATGAAAAGAGCTTTATATAAATATAGCATTTGCTGCAACAATGAGCCTGTAGGTTTGAAAAATAAAATTAAATAAATAAAAAATAAAATAGAGTAAAGGTTACTTGCTTTTAATTTTAGAATATGTAATGTAATCCAGCAACAAATGTCATGTAGGTTTAGAATAAATTTAATAAAATTATTTTTTTATTATTATTATTTTTTATTTTTATCATCACGGGACTCCAATGATTGAATATACTCAGAAATCGCAAAACAAATATTAATAATAATTATAATAAAAATAATCCGACATAATTATAATTTTCTAAACTCACTGTAATATTTTAATTTAATACACATCATCATCCTCAGGATGCACTGCTACTGTAATGCTTTAAATAAAGTCAAAGAAATCCATTAAAATAAAATATTGTTCTTAAAAACTAATAAATAAATCTGATTGCTCTGTAATTATATATCGTCATTAAAATATGTGTTTATTATTGTTGCTGTTTAAACACAGTGTAAACTTTAAATCTATGAAGCGGAGTGGTTTAAAAATAACGTGAATAAAAGCGACACTTTGCGGAGCTGAACTTGGGTTTTCTTAAATACTTAACGCGTCTGAAATGATGTGTCGCCTCCTTAAACACTATTTAAGCACAGAGACTATAGAGTGTTTTAACCAGCTCAGATGTCGCTGCATAAGTAACAAAGTTGATTGACGTTAAGTCGGTAATTGGATAAACTACGGTGCTTTATGGCGCTCGAGCTGGCCATTGTGCCCTGAACCCCGATCCGTTAATCCGCCCTTAACCGGAGAATAGAGCAACCAGCGGCTTTTCTTTGCCTCAACACACACACACACACTCTCTCTCACACACACACACACACAACAGCCCGTTTTCATCTCGACCATTTCTTTACATCGAAAAGAATTATGTAAAATATGGGTCACGTGCGTTTCTGGAATAGGATACAATAGGATTGTATAGACTGCCAGTCAATTAACCTTTAGAAAACAGGCCTGCCTTTCAGGCGCGCGGCGCCGTGTGGACTTGACATTTACTCTCAGCCTGCTGCTGCTGCTGCTGCTGCTGTACAGTCACGTTTGGTTTGGCAACCAAATTATCTCAAGATGGTCTCCAGATATGATTTACTCCACGGTTAAGGACGCGGTCGGTGGCTTTGGGTTAACCTACAGGGGCCAAACTGTAATGCAGCCTCGTCAGTGTCATAGACAACAGACAGATGAAGCAGACAGACAGTCAGACAGACAGACATCTGGCGCTGTCTTTCTGTTCAATATTTTGGAATTGCTGTGTTACAATAGAGGGTGGAGGGAGGAGGAGGTGGGGGTTCAATAGTAGGCCAGTGGGGCAGGGATGCTGGGCCTACAAGGGGTCTCTACTAATCTGATGGAGCTGTGTTAATAAACCAGAGATGAGAAGCCGAGGTGGTGGGTGTGGTGGTGGGACAAGGGTGGTGCTGAAGCCTTCACACTGTGAATTAAAGAGTGATGGAGGCCGCCGGTACCTGCAGGTCGTCTGATGCGGGCGTAGGTAGACCCAGGCCGGCGCCCGGCAGCAGCCTCTGGTCCGGGTGGTGCATACCGACGCCGTAGGCCTGGGAGCCGTGTGACGTCATCAGCGACAGGTCATGGCGCCGGTAGGCGTCGAGGCAGCCGAGCTCGCGCCGCTGCTGCTCGTCCAAGCACGAGGACTTGAGGGCCGAGCGCGCGTTGTGCAGGTTGATGAAGTCGGCGGGCTCCCCGTGGTGGATCTGCTGGTAGTACTGGCCCGAGTGCAGGGAGTTCAGGCCGTAGGCCTCCGGAGCCACGGCCGGGTGGGAGTGCTGGAACTCGTAGTGGAAAGACTGGTGGTGGAGGGGCGTGTACTGGTGGTTAGCCGAGAAATAGGGCGAGGCGAACTCCGTCCCCGCCGGCGCTGGGTAGGTGAGCGGGGAGGAGGAGGAGTAGGCGACCGAGGAGTTGGCCACGGACTCCAGGCAGCCGAGCTGCATGAGCCGGTAGCTGTTTGATCCGTCGTGACGTATCTACAAGATAATAAAGAAACGGGGAAATATATGAGCCGTGTCATTTAGCATCAGCCGGTGTCTCCTCTCTCTGCCTCCCAAACACACTCAGAAAACACAACTCACACACTCAAAGCGTTTTTTTTTTCTTTCTCCACTTTAAACCACCTGAAGGAGATGTCATTTCCACACGCCCGGGAGGGGAACGAACGCACGGCGGCAACAGGAGCCATCGGTATTTTTTTTTTTCCTTTTTTTTTTTTACCTCCTCCTCCCTTTGGCATGCCTGTCACTCTCCTCCTTGCAGCCGCTTTTTTAAAAGGCGTGCTGTTATATGTTATTATTATTACCGAGCTGCTGGCAAATTTACTGTCCCAGCTTCTCTCTCGCTCATTCTGGATGGGGAGGTAAGCAGAGTGAGACACGCACAGCGGAGTGTTCCGCCTTAAAATGTTCTAATCACTACTGTTACCGGCTCTCTCACACACACGAGCCTCGTTTTGCTTCCACACACTAATATTAAAAAAAAAAAAAAAAAAAAAAGCCCCGTTTTTACCGGCAGCCGCAGCGAGACGCACGACTCCTCTCTCAGCTCCATGCATAGTCTGATATTTTATTTTATTTTAATCCATGCGACACTGTAGATATTCTTCAGAGTGGATGCTGTCTCCGAATACCTCCTTAAACTCGATTTAAACCAAATAATATTTAACCTTCTGCACAGCGTTTATAATTTCACCAATTAAAGGATATTAAGTAAATAAATTAGCCTACCTCTGCGTCGTGGACAAGTCCGGGGAAGGTCGCTGACATTGTGCTTTCTCCAAAGTAACCAGATTTTTCTCTCTCTCCGCTCTCTCTCTCTCTCTCTCTCTCTTTTTTATTTGGCCCGATCGAATAATAATAATAATAATAAAAATGCGTTAAAATCCTCAAAAAGCGAGAGAAATGGAAAAGTCCCCCCCTTCGCGCGCTCTCGGTAACGGCTGAAAAGCTGGCGGAACGCGAGCGTCTCCCCTCTGCACGGACGGGGCTGGCTCACGGATTTTGTACTTGCAGGGTATTTCTCGGCTGATGTCGTAGGTCCCTTGGTAATATAGAAGTTTTGAAAATTAAGCATCAGCACTGAGGAATGGGAGGACAATAGACGGAGCGGAGCATCCCAGGAGACAAGGAATAAATATTGTATCTTCGCCTTAATAAGGAACCAAGTGCTTCTTTCAACATTTTCTACGCTTTTTGTGGACATTTTCCTTTTTCACCCGTTTGTATTTTTCACACCGTCTTCAGCTCGGTGTTTATTATTACTATTATTTTTTATTATTCACATCGGCTCTGTCGTTTTACAAAAAAAATGTACGGATTTTCAACGGAAATGTAAGTTTTACTTTGAAATATTCTTAAAGATAATTTCACACATTTTATCACCGGAATTAAAATTTTGGATTTTTGGTTTGTTTCTTTCTCACGAGCTTTGGGATGATTTTATTTTAGCTTCGATGATGGATTTTCTTTGGGGAACGGGATGTTTTCTGCATGTCTCACATCATCTTTGTATTATTATTATCATTATTGGTATTATTATTATTATTATTGTTATTATTACTGCTTTTAGACATTTTTTTTAAAGAGAAATAACTGTGATGTATCCGGAACCTCACACATGTGCACATATTTTTTTATCAGCAGAGATTTATTCGATGTGAATACACCGGAATCGATCAAATATTATGAATTAGAGAGTTTATGAATTAATAAAAAAAGGGTTATTGGGGGGGAAAAATCAGTAATTAGCTCAAACTCTGTTTTTTTAGGGGCTATATTAAATCAACTTTGATGCTTAATTTTCTTTTTTTTTGTTATTTTTACGCATTAGTGGAAAAACAGCTTTTGATGAACATTATTATTTTATTTTTTTATTTTTCATAGTGGGGAGGGGGGATGGGGGGGTTACTGTGAGTGTAGCCTTTGTGAAGAACCGACAGCACGAGATCTTTTTCTCTTTTCAGAATAAGCATTGTGTGTGTATGTGTGGCCAGAGGCGCGTGCGTAACCGAATAATGGATGATGGCGACTGTTTTTTTTTTTTTTTTTATTATTATTATTATAATAAATATTTTTATTGTTAGAGTCTGTTTGGACTGGCAGATCAAATCTGGGACTATTTTATTTTTCGGTCAGTCGGTCAGCCTCGTGACCTTTTCCTCTCTCTCTCTCTCTCTCTCTCTCTCTCTCTTCCTCTCTCTCCTTTCTGTCTTCTTCTTCCTCCTCCTCGTGCTGTAACTCACCTGAGCACGCGCCCTCGGGGTGGTCCTGCCTGCCCAGCTGAACGGAGAGCCGTTGTGGTGTTGTAAAGAAAAAGATGATAGCTGAGGAGGTGGAGGAGGTTTTTAATAATCAGGTGAATTCTTTTTGTTGATGGTTTTACAGGATAGTAAGAAATGAGGCTGCGCACGGCGAGCATCTCTGTATAACCTGATCACATTACAATGAATATACAGACACAGACTATATTACTGCCTTGCCCTTAGGCCACCCGGGAAGCAACAGGAATACAAAACGTTAAAAAAAAAAAAAAAGAAGCAGCCCAAAAGCTTGTGGTCACAGCCTGAAGAGGAGCAAAGGGAAAATAAAGGAAGAGAGGAGGGGAGGAGAGGAAACTGAAGGAGGAGAGAGGAGTCTGTCAGATTTCCTGCCATTCAAAACAAACCACACAGAAAGAGAGCGAGAGAGAGAGAGAGGGGGAGAGGGAGAGGGAGAGGGAGAGAGAACCAATAGCTCGAACCCATGAGCCCTAATCAGTCTTGTTTTGGATGTTTTTTTTTCTTCTCTCTCCTGCTCAGCTGTAACTGTAACTAAAGCGACTCCATGATATTATTAAAGTGCAGACTGTGACCGAGCTGACGCTGGGACGCCGGGATTGACTCTGCACTTTAATTAAGGAACTATTTCCCCTCCCATCTGTTCGTGCATGCGTCTCTCTCTGTCCTAATCTCTTATAATAATAATAAAAGAACTACTAATAATAATGCTGTAATGCATTTTAGATTTTTCTTTATATATATATATATATGAGCAGAAAGGGTCATTTTTGCTCCCTTAGTTATTCTTATATTATTATATTTCCTAATTTGATGCAATTTGTCCATCTGTAATTATTCTAATATCCCAAACAAGCGTAGAAATTCTACAAGATCCTTCTTCTTCTTCTTCCTGATCAGACTATTTAGCCCACAGTCTTCTCCACATCTAAAAATAATAATAAATAATACATTTTAAAAAAATGATCATAACAAACACAAACGACCCGGGTGGAGACACACACGGTGCGGGGGGCTCCGCCTTTTAAATAGACTCCTTTAAAAAGTTCTCAAGGCCTTTTATATTTTAATTAACCGTTACCGATTGTTTTGCCTCGGGGCTCGACGTGAAACCTCTGCACGACGAGACCGGTGAAGGCCGGTTGTCGCACGCCAGGTATTAAAAAAAAAACGAAAGAGAGGGAGAGAGGAGAGGAGAGGAGAGCAGGAGGAGGAGGGAGAGGAGGAGGGATGAATGGGAAGGCCACCGGGCAAAGAGAGATGGAGAGAGCTTTGGTGTCAATTAAGGTAGTCCTACATTAAGTGTTTCTAAATGTGTTTTTTTTTCTTCATTATTTTGGTTAAAAAATATGAGGGAAAAGTCTTTAAAATGATTCAGGGGGCAGAACCTGAAGCTAAAATGACACCAGGAGGGGTACATGGGTGTAAGGTTTTGATTTCAAGTCTGGGCAGGAAATCATGCTGACATATTGGCCTTCAGTGGAATAGTAGCAGCTTAACCTGTTTCTTCTCATATCACCGTCAAGAAAGGATCAAAAGACTCGATTTACCTGAGAATAGTTCTGCAGAGCTCGACTCCAGCGAGCGATCATTAAACTGTGAAACCTTTTCAGTCTGATTTGTTTTTAAGAAGCCCAAAGTCAGTTTTCCTGCTGTCCTAACGCGTGAGTTTAAATGCGCTTGCCTCAGACTGATATATATATATATATAAATGTGTATGCAGTGTGTGCAGCCACCGTCGCCGCCAACCCGAGGCACCAGTTGCACGGTAGACGGTCCTAATAGGGCTTAACGCCGACGAGTGGCCCCGCTTTTACCGGGGGCTTGGAGCGCCGCACCAGATGCGCACTGATCTCCGGACAGGAGCCAGTCCATCTGCCGCCTGACGAGGCAGGGAAAGGCCCCGAAACCCCGCACAGTACAGCCCAGAGGCGAGAATTTAGATCAGCCCCAAGGTTTCTGGATGGACCGCTGCTCCTGCAGAGAGCAGGAGAGGCTCTGTTGTCATTTTTTTTTTTTTTTTTTTTTTTTTTTTTTTTAACAGAGCAAGTGTCAGAAAATAAGACAGCATGGAGAGGCAGAAGATTAGGAGTTGAGTTCATGTGGGCATGTGTCGTATGTGGCATTTGCGCACCTGTGATAGCCCTTTATATGACTTTTATTACTGTAATTCAAGAGCAGAAATCACGCACGTCAGGACGAATTCAAGATTTCCCCAGAATTAAAACTACTAACTATTTTTAGTGCTAGAAAATGATACATTTTTATCAGTTTTTGGCACTTTTGATGGCGGAATAATATAAAATAAATGGACTTTAACGCAGCTCGGGGTTTAATCTTAAAGATTTAATCTCCAGTTCAACATTTTATGATCAAAATCCACCAATTTCACTGAAAACACAAAGTCCATAATGTAGAAAAAAAATCTATTAAATATTGTGTTACCAAACCCTGTGACAGCCCTCTCGTTGCTGCCCCTCTTGGTTTCATCCCTGATTGGTTTAAATGGGTTATTAGCGGACCACAACTTATTTATAATAGATCACTATATAGCCTGCAGTCATTTAGCCCATTGCTACCACAGTAAAGTGTAATCCCCTCTCAGGCTTTAAGGCTTCTTTGAGTATATTGTGTCAGATTGCAACACTTACAGCAAGTGATGGTGCGTTTAGTGGGTGCAGGGATCCATGCTGAGATGTGCTTGGCTCTATGTAAAACATATTGTGCAAGAAGATGAAGATGAAGAAGTTAGAGCAGTTTGCTGTGCGCATGTGTTGGCCTTGTTTACGAGTCTGTTTTAATAATCAGTCCAGGTCAGACACCGACCTCATATGGCCATGAGCGTCCGTTAACTCGGTCCTGTGTAGCCTCATCGCTGTGTGTGCCTTGCACCTTTCCAGCCAAAATAACGACTGGCATAATGAAGGGCGAATCATAACAAACGGCCCAGAAGATGTTTGTCCTCCATCAACAGCAAAAGCAATTAAGAAAATGGTGCCTGACCTACATAAAGGATGCGCCTCGGAAGGAAGCACAGGTTAATATGCTAATATGGATCTGCTAATTGTGGGGATTTACTTGTCGGTTTGCGGAGAGGAGGGGAGGGGAGGGGAGGGGAGGGCAGGGGAGGGGCTGCGGGGCGTCACTGCCTTGTTTAAGCCTTCAAGATCTGCAGCAAATTAATTTCTCCCCATGCAGTGCGTGAGGTGAGGAGAGCAGAGGAGGCAGGAAACAGGTGGTCGCTTTTAAATGGACAGTCAGACCCAGAATATAGTCCAGATAATCCAGACTGACACACACACACACACAAACATCCAAAATCTGGATTATTATTTGCGCTTTCCTCCCCTCAAATGTCTTGATATTTATCTTCCTGCAGGGATTAAAACAAATACATAAAATACATCCTGTCAAGTGCATGCATCATATTAATTATTATCGCCCCAGGGTGACCCCCTCCTACCCCAACCTCACTCCCCCCACTCACACTCACACAGCACCGCAGGACGTTCAGGCTACTTCAAGGACCCTCAATTCTCCAGGAAATAATATTTTCTTTTGTCTTTTTTTTTTTTTAAAGCCACAAACGCAGCCCGTCATAACAGGCAAGACACCGGGTATCATCGCCGGTTTGTGTTGTCAATTAGCGCGTTTAATTGTTGCTGTAATTGCTCCTGAAGTCAGCTGAGGAGTTCAGCTCAGTGCAGTCCAGGGCAGACACGTGTCATCTGCTGCGAAAGCGCTCAAAGAAAAGGCCAATCTGCTGCCAACGGACAGTCACTCACAACATATTGGACACATCTAATCCTCAGGCCTGTACAGGTCAATAACAAGCACACAAAAAAAGAAAGAAGAAAGAAAAAAATCTTTTGATTTCTGCGTTTAACTTATAAATTCTCATTATTTTCCTCATTTAAAAGAATCTGAGAACAAACTAAGAAATAAAATACAAAGAAATCCTAAAAGTAACGTGACTGTCTGTCGCCTGCTGAGCTGTTTCTTCTCGTTTCAAACGATCAATTCGTCTTCTAGGCTGAATGATTAACAATATTTTAAACAGGCGATTACAGCCATCACTCGGCCACAACCTGATGCTCTAAAATTGATCTCTGTAACTTGACTTCAGCAGCTGTTGGATCAGTAAGCCTGGTGTGTGTGTGTGTGTGTGTGTGTGTGTGTGTGTGTGTGTGTGTGTGTGTGTGGATGTGTGTGTGCGCGTCGATCGATGTTCATTAACTTCTTTTTTCAAGAGTTTCTGAAGTGCTCCTGAAGATCACACGAAAGCTAAAAGTCTTTTGACTATCTCCTATCCAGCTTTTTTTTTTAAAACGTGCAGATGGGAGGAAAGAGCAAAATGTACTTTGAGATTTTCATCATCTCTTTTTCCTCTTCTTCTTCCTCACTGTTTTTTCTTCTCTTTTTTTTTGAGAGAGAGAGAGATCCTGCAGCTTTTCAATTCAGCAGCTACATGAGATGCAACAGGCAGTGTAACGACTTTTATAACTCTGTTTACACCCATGATGGGAGTTCAAATAGAAAAGAAGTGTAGGTGTGGTTAGTTACACATGGCTCCAGGCTCTAATGGAGACTTTCTTCTCCATGGTGAGTTCAATGCCAAGAGTCAAGTGGGTCTTTTGACCTTTTTGGTTTTATTCTCACTGCAGCCAGTTTCAATTGATGTCAAATGTTGCTCTCTGATGGAAGTCTGTCATCTACATACAGTTTAAATCTTACATCGACACGTGGAGGAGAAGTTACAGAGCTACCTCAGCTGCTTGGATTTGGAAGTGAACGTAGCTTCTTGCTTGTTGTAGATTCTGTGGCTGTTTATACACACATACAATAAATGTTCCTCTGGTTCTACAAGGAGACAGGACCGGTTATAGAACCTCTTTTTTTAGGGGGATGGTTCTTCACAAACTTTATATGAAGGACTGAACATTCTTCGTCTTCACTGGACTTATTTGGTGGAGGGTAATAGTGTGAGATCAGATTGTTTTCTCAATGAATCACCAAATATTTTGTTCAATAAAAACATCAGAAACCAGTAAAAAAAAATGGCCATCACAAATTCAATACATGTTGAAATATGTCGTTCAGATTATTAAATGTATTATAATGTAAAAGACAGAAAGGAAGCAAAATTATTGTTGATTCATTTTCTGTCCGTCGACTCAACATTTAATCCTCTGGGTGAAATATAAAACTACACCTCTCAACGGTTTTGGCTGACTTAGATGGTTCCTTAGAGGACCTGTTTTGCCTCTTTGGGTTTTTTAAACAATAATTGTTTGCAGAAATGGTTCTTTATAATAATGCCTTGATTAAAAAAAAAAAAAAACTAAAACTAAATAATGGTTCCTCTGTCGCATCAACCAATTTTGGTTCCAGTTAGCACCTTTGTTTTTGTGAGTGCAGTAAACTAGACAATATGTACTGCCCACAACCCTGACTTTACCACCACAACTTGCAGTAATTCAGCCCACGTGACATTTGTTGCTCAGTGCGGGCTTTGCTGCAGCTGCAGTGTAGCTATTGACTTATCATCTCTCAGTTCTCCTGAATTTATATCCATCAAGAACTTCACTGAAGGAATCCCCCTTTAAACAATCGCATGTTTACTTGCTGTCACTTATTGCACATCTACTGGTTACGACCGGGTCAACCAAAGAGTGTGTTTGTCTGTTTAATTTGAATTATTTATATGCTGGCTGAGATCAAATGAGGAAGTAATTCACAGGATGAAAACAAAGATTCGATAAAAGCTTGTGGCTGAAGTATGTTTTCTGTGCTTCACTATCCTCTCACTCACCCTCCAACCTGAACTTGGACTCCTTGGCTTCTGAAACTACGCTGCTCTGATCAATGAAGACAAAAATAGTCAGAAAACAAATTCAGAAAATAAATGTGGCCATTTATGATCACATCTAACCCGAGTTGGAGGACAGGTGTTGGACAAAAACAGCATTCAGACCTGCAGACGGTTGATTAACTTTGAAACATCAGTGTGCACTTTCTTCTCCTTGACTATCTTGTCTCATATCTCAGCTTTTTAGGCTCTTTCCTGTTCAGTCTTTAGTGATTTCCAACCTTTTCTCTCACTGTATTTTAGGATTTGGTACTTCACAACTCAGCACATGTTGCTGGTGGTGCGTTTTAACAGCATAATGTGTTCAACAACACATGATTAGTTGTTTCTGGGCAAGAGAATATCAGCTAAGAATAATATCTGTTCAGTTTTATTACAGTCTTTGCTTCAGTGGCCCAGATTCCATCTCCTCCTCTGAATATTTATTTAGTGCAGTGTAACAGTCTGTAATGATGCAGTGTTAAATGTCAAAACATGTTCTCTTACACAGCTTTTGTTGTTTTCATGCAGTCTTCCATTTTTTTTGCTGTTCTTGTCCCGGCCAGCAGAGTGCGCCTCTCTGGGAGTGCAGCCTGAGGGGAGATTAACCTGCAGGTCTCAAAGATAAGGAAGGGCAACACACACACACACACACACAGACATGCATATACACAGACACAGATTCACACACTCTCTCCCTTTCAAAGCTAGTAAAACTATACACATTCAAAGAGGGAGGGGGGGGCGACGCAGGTTCAATGACTTTGATCGTGTAATTCCTGTGTAATCTCTGTAATCTTTTAAAGCAGAGCTGTTTGAATGTATGCTGCATGTGTGAGTCCGTGTGAGTGACAATGTGCGTAATGTACATCGGATTAACAAGATGAAGTAGAGGCCGAGACTACCACTAAAGGAAAATCTTTAAGAATCAAACGATCTGGTCGCTCTTCCAGCTTTTCAGTCTGGTACAGTTACCGGCTGGAGGTTAATACTGTGAAGCTGTGAATATGACAGGAAGCTTCAAACGTGTTCATGCCATACAGACAGTTTTTGCTCTTTTTAAAGGGTTTGATCAAGTGTTTTTTGATCCGAGTGTTTTTTTATTGTGTGTATGTGACTCTCACCTCGAAGGCCTCCAGGCAGCACACTCTGACCTTTTTTTTTAATCATTGTTTTTATCATTATTATTATCTATTTATCCCATAACAACAAATGAAACAACAAATGTTTGTTTGTGTTAATGTGGAATACATTCAAAATAAATCCTGTTCATGAGAACTCCTACGTTGTGTGTCGTCTTTCTAGTTTTGGGGATTTGCATATACACATTCAGTTCTTTGACATATACAGATGAAATTCGTTTGCCACTGTACTGTGACTGACTGCAGTTGTAATCGTCAGGCTGTGATTAAATCAAGCGTTTAGCATTTTATTGTTACCCCACGATGGGAACACAAGCCATTGTCTGTGGAAAGCCTGTTAAACAATAGCTGTTGATATTAAAAGTCTTAGGAGAGTTCAAGAGAGGCCAACAGACTAAAAGCTTTGTGTCCAGACAACATGTTTGATTTCTTTTCAGTTGCTACCTCCAACACGACCCTCCGATGATGAATGAAACAGGAGTTTGAATCTTGAATCATGAGCAGCGTTCATGGTTGATAGTTGATGACAAAAATCATTCTCTATTGTTTTCTGTCAATATATATTATTTAATCTGATGTCAGGGAGAAGTGTAAACACAATATTCAATATGTATGTAACTAAAAAGGAGCACAGTGTTTATTTCCTGACTTTGGTTTTGGTGATGCCTGAATATAATCTTGAATTTCTGGCACAAACCAGTTTTGTACCGCCTCGTCATATCACAGAAACGTATCAAACTAACCCAGCAGCATAATGCACTTCTTAGCTGTTCATCCATGCGCTCAGTATCTTCTGCACACTTTCGACAAAATATGTCTTAAAGCAAAAGTTGTATGTCTGCTCCATCAGTGTGGAGCAAATTAAAAAACCACAACAGTGCTCATGACCAGCGGATGAACCAATGATGAAGTTAGTAAGCTGAAAGAGCTCTAACGTGCACATTGGAAGTCGTGTATTTAGCAAAAAATATTACTGTTTGGAACACTGTGAGTCATACTGCTGGATAAAGCAAGTCTGTTTTTGACCCATATTTCTCTATTCGAATGCAGAAAACTGAGGAGCTGACCACAGTTGTCTCTGCGAAGGACAAACATTCGATCTTTTTACAGCCATCTTACAAATATCTACGGGGTGAATGTTTGATATTCAAAGTGGGAATACTCCTCCCACAGTATAAAGTATATATAGTTTTTATGGTTTAGATTGTTGCCTTTATTTGACAGTTAACAGTGTACATAGACAGGGGGACCTTAAAAACTAGACTTTGGGAAGTGGACTCACTTTAGATAAAAACAAAGCTTTAGCTAGCTGCTGGTTAGCTTAGCATAGCGACTGGAATCAGAGCGTCCTGTTGAAGAAATACTGCAACATAATACAGCAAATTGATGTTTTTAGGCTTTAGGCTTTTGTACAGATTAAACAACATGTAATAATTGAGCTTTAGAGATGCTTGTAGCCAGATATTGTTTACCGTGCTAAGCTAAGCTAACTGTCCGTTGGCTCTAGCTCAGTATTTATCACACAGATATGAGAATGGGCGACATCTTCAAACCAAAATCAGTGATAGATACATGATAACGCATTAAACTCAGCATATCTATAGCCTTTACTGTTTCTGCTGCCATGTCTATGTCTGTTACTGCTGTATCAGAATATCAGTAGTACTAGCACAGTTTTGTCATGACCAATGTTTTCCATTTTGTCCCACACAGGCCACCATTAGCCATATTGATTTCCCTCCCACTGTCAAGCCCAACTGTCTCACAGCGTTGTCTTTTTTTTTTTTTCTTTTTTAGCCTCTCATGTTTTTGTTTATCCTCAAACGAAAACAGAAGCAGATCTTAAACAGGAAAAAGCGTAGATGAAACAATACCCAAATCGAGCAGCGAGGACCGGGCGAGACGCTGTAAAAGTTGAAAGCAGAGTTTGGTCAATTATAACAGACTCCTCCAGCTTTGAGCCTTTTGGTCGGCCATAAGCTCATCCGCTTGTTTTCTTAAGTCATCCGCTGGCAGAGAAATCCTGTTTACCGTGTAACAACCAGCCTGGATGTCAACCGCAGCGTATACGCATGCACCTGAGATCACAGTCCTGCTGCTTTATGGCAAGACAAACACAACCATTACACGCTCACAACACCGCAATCCGCAGGAAACACACCACAACAACACTGATATAAGCATATAGAGGAGTGGGGGGTGTTAGTGTGTGAGTGTGTGTGTGTGGTTACTTGACTTCTTCTGTATAATTACCAGGGAAGTCTCCTGATGTGGAACCTTTGCTGTTCTCACAATGAACCCATTTACTGCTGCAAACCATCAAACACCTGCCAAACACACACACACACACACTTGGAGACTGATGGTTTACATATACTAGCACGCACACACACACAGGCCTGGAGAAACGCATATACACACACACATACACACAAACCATTTCAAACGAATGCAGGGAAATAAACAGAGACGAGAGCACACAACCCCTTCACCCCTTTGGGAATTTTACTATTCTGCACTTCTCTGCTTCTCTCATCCCTCTCTCTCACTCTCTCTCACTCACACACACACACACACACACACACATATACACACACATACTCTCTCTCTCTCTTTTCCTCTCTCTCTTCGTCTCTTCCTCTGCTCCTTTGTCTCCCTGATTATGCAGTCGATCCCAGGGTGCGCTACTCACTGAGATCATCCACCTGTCAATCTGAAGCACACACACACGCGCACACACACTTTTTGCACACATCATTCCACCAGTGATATTGATACAGAGGAAATATTAATGACTTCACTCACCTGCAATACACTGTTGTATCTTGCACTTCCAACACCGGGCCATGCAATTCATCAAGAAACAGTTCTGGAAACTTCCACTCACGAAAAAAGAGGGAAGTGGTGAAATAACACTGAATGCTTTGTCCCTGAACACACACATGCGCGCAAATGTGTCAAAAAGAGTCACATCAAGTGGTAAAAATTCAAGATGGCGTGTCATTTTAGCACTTCTTTAACACGTGTAGTGCTGCGTTTTTACCACTTTGGCTTATGTATATGTTTTTATTCGGATTACAGATCAATCACAAATCACACCTTGTTATTCAGGAGTAAATATTTCAGGAAAATCTTCACATGCAAGAGTGAAGATGTATGGGGATAACGATTAACATAAGGTATAAATACATCATGCTAGTATCTTCTTAGTCATAGCTTTTGAATGCATGTTGGATTATCGCATGTATTTTTAAGCGTGCTGTTCATTGTAGCATGTCTACGCTTTACCTGAGTGTCCATCCTGCCCCCCACATGTGAACTCCTGTGCATCCTCAAACCAGGAGCATCGGTCGATATGTTTAACTATCGAGGAAGGCAGAACAGCAGGTGCTTATTCTTAATTCAGAAGGTTTTCTTTGCATCCAGTCTTATATTCACACATTGTTGTTACTGAACCTTTCAAAGCAGAGTTTAAACAATGCAGGAGTTTGGAAGATACAGAGGCCAATAGACTAAAGGATAAAGCTGGGGCCTATGTTTCTGGTATTGTCAATGAATCCCATGAAAAGATAAAAACAATTATGCCTGTTGGTTATTACTAAAGATGAATATATATCTTAAACAGGTCACATAATGTCTTAAAAATGCAACATTTACAACTCAAATTTAGCAACAAAATCAATTCATATCCAAAGTAATTGTTGCAATCAGAAGATTTCTGCTTCTTTTTCCAGGTCGAGTTTGATCAACCTTAACGTGCCAGTTTGTACCTTTGATTGAATAGAGAAGAGAACAGAGGAAGCTCTCATAGTTCAGGAGTATAAACTGCTCCACAGAAGAGGAATGGTCTACAGACGGTTATGAGACTTGCGTCAATTTTGCAAACACGTCTTTAAAACTTATTTTATGGCCTATTAGAGATGAGCTAACAAGCTTGCATGGCCAACAGAGAAAACAGAAAGAGGTTTATGGAGCTTTTGTCATTACTTGCAGGCTAGCTAAATTACCGTAGCTACAAAAATGAGATGTCACCAAGCTCGTGAATTTTGCTGTGCCGCTTTCTGGTGTGTGAGTACATGAAGCTTATTCTCCAATCTATATACATAATCCACAGCAAATGTACCATTTCCTCCTGTTTCAGTAACATTTAAGGCTTGGTGGTTTGTCAGTTCCAGGTACTAACTAGCCTGGCAAGTAGTTACTAACGCTAGCCATGGTTGTATTTTCTCTGTGCTGGGCTGTTCAGACAGAATATATGTGACGATGAATTCATCATTTGTTTTGGTCTTTTTTCACCACACACGTACTTTTATGTCTGTAGATATTCACTATCGTCTAGACATTTTATCATCAGTATTCACTTAGAAAATGTAGCAACGTTGCCGGCAGTTTATTTTTGTTCCCGGAGAATGAAGCTTCTGCATCAGTTTTATGTGTGTAAGCTGTTGGCCGTCTGATACAGGAAGTATTGAAGACTCTTTCCACATCACCACACAGGAATGTTTTCTTTGGCCAAGGTCAAGAAGAAACATTCATTAAAGGAAGAGGATGGCACTGACTGGACCAAATAAAAAAGAAGAGGGAAATCCTGTTTGAGAAGGCAGACATGTCCTTCACCTTCTTCACAGGTAGTCAGTCTTTGTTGCAGAATAACAGAATGCACGACGGATGGATGGATGGATGGATGGATGGATGGATGGATGGATGGATGGATAGATAGATAGATAGATAGATAGATAGATAGATAGATAGATAGATAGATAGATAGATAGATAGATGGATGGATGGATGGATGTGTTTATCGTCTCTTCTCTATAGCTCATTTCATTCCTGTGTCTCACTCCATCACTCTCTCTGAGAGATCCTAAGGCCTTAGCCTCATGTGCTCTGATGGTAGAGGTTACCATGGTAACGGAGTGGTCTTGTGGCCCTGGATGTACGCGCACACACACACACACACACACACACTCACTCACTCTCCCTCGATCTCTCTCCATCTCTTCATGCATACATATTTGGAGCTACAGGTGCCCCCAAAAGTATCATCCTTCCTGATTTTGATTGACACGCTCGAGGGGCGGCGGATCACAATTAGTGATGGTGCTAATTTCCCACAATGCCCTGCAGCCACTGGGCACCCACTGCGCCCCGCAGCCAGCTCATCAATATTCATGCGCCATCTGATGAATATGCAGATGGAGGGATGGGAGGGGGGAGGGCGGAGGAGCGGCGGTGTCCAGGTGAAGGGCTGCAGATCACCAATCAGAGGCCGCCATACACACTCTACATTCGGAGGCGGGAGGCAGGAAATGACATCTCAGGGCATCAAAGGCAACTCTTGATCATAAACATTCAGATCTTAATTAATATCACAGATCTAGACCTAGACCTAGCTTTAATTTACTGATTTTATCCCAATATTAAACCACTAATATTTAGTTATTTAGTTTATTGAGCCTTTATTGAGATCTACAGATGCTGTAGGTCCTCTTCCACAGAGTCTGCCGTGTTTTGTTACAAGTGGGTTGCGATCAGCAACTACAATGCTAGATGCCACTAAATCCTGCACACTGCTCCTCTAATTCTAACCTCGCCAAAGCAAATCAAACTTTAATCTTAATCCTAACCTCAGCCTTAAACATTAAAAACCTTTTAACCTTAAACCTTCTTGTAAGTCTTTCTAACCCTAATTCCAAACCGTCTCATGGATTATACATGTTTGGATTCTTAGTCTTAATTTCACGCACTGTAAGCCATAACACATTGATTTTAATGTTCAACACAGTTTCTAAACATCACTTTAACCTTGCTACGAACCTCGTATAAAATGTTGATTTTAGGTCATACGGACATGTTGAGATAAACATTAAATGAGCCAACAAACACTGAGCTAAAACCTGAAAACAAACATTCATGAATAGATTTCCTTTTCTAAACCATCCCAGCATTGGGCAATTTGTCATTTGTTAAACTATAAAACTAAAAGAAGCAAAGACTTGATTTTGAGTCCTAAGGGGTTGTTGTCAGAGTCGAGAAATCAAACTCACTGTAACGAACTGAGGTGACAAGAATGACATCTGTGGGCGTAATATATTTTCTGGTTTATGCAGAAGTTGGTTTCAGCCTCTAGTTGGTTTAAACCAAACCATGTTTAACTCTTGGAGGTTCAGTTCAAAAATATTCATGGGTAAATGTCATCTACTATCCCTGCAACAGCACGTCTTGTTATTACGCTATGATATGAAAGTGTTTTTGCGGTTTCGACTGGTTCAAACATACAATCACACACACATGAAGCCACAACGGGAATTGCTACGCTGCAGATCTGGGAGAAAAACCAAAGCGGACAGATCAGAGCGGAGATATAATCAACCCTGAGTTCTGAGGAAAAAGCATTTCACTCCTTCCTTCCAGTCTTCCTTTACCTCCTCTCATCTCCATCTTCCACCCCCCCTCTCTCTCTCTTGTGTGGAGCTCATGTGGCGGCTGGTGATGCTGGCACAAACAGACCCGGTTCAGGGTTTGAATAGACAAAAACCCGGCAGCCGGTGTTGCTCGGGACCCACAAACTCTGAGATGGGGCTCACGTCGAGGCAGCGCCCCGGTGTAGAGTTCAGCTAAACCTGAAGGTTTATTGCTAGGTGTGTGTGTGTGTATGTGTGTGTAGGTGTTATTGAGAAGCATGGCTTTCCCCAGAGAGATCCTCCATTAATTGTGAAGTGAAGGAGCCCGAGGGCGACACCAGGGACCTCCATTAAACACAGACAGGCAACTGACAACCTCTCTCTCTCTCCCCACTTTCTTTTTCTCTCACCCCTCATCCCCTCCCTCATTTATCCTCTAAAATTCAAATTCGCATTCAAATTTAAACAAGGTTCATTGCCATGAAAGGAGCAACCTAATGTTGGCAAAGCAGTAACAACACACAAAAGAAAAATAGTTTTGTTGATTCGGAGAGGCTCCAAACAAAAAAATGCATCACCTAAATGTAGCGTGCATGCATAAAATATCTGATTTTTTTTTGCAAATTTCAAGCACCAATTAGCCTTGTTAAACAGCTTTTGTTGTGCAGGAATCTTATTTTGTTTTCGTCTAATTCCATCAGCTGCAGCGGACTCAAGTTTCTTCCACTCGCACACACGCGCACACACACACACACGCACACACACACACGTCTCAGACTTTTACATCTCAAGACGCCCCAATTATACTTTCAAAACATCTCACTATTCTTTAACTGGCTTTTAATTGCCCATATTTGTCTCGTTCCACAGTGCGGCTAGCAAGTCTGCAGTCGGTTGGAGATAAACTTTGTCTCCTCAGAAGCAAGTTGAAACTTACTAATGGTGTTGGTTCCCTCCTTGGAGCCTGCCCATACTATGGGTGCTTTTTGTAGCCGGGCTGTGAGTCCCTTATGAACTTATTTCCAGAGCAGGGTAATTATTGCAGGTACAACGCCTCAGGACGAGTACCTGATTCCCAACAGGATCTGTCTGGACTCCTGAATAAGCCCATATTGAGATCTTCTCCAAACTGCCAGTCAGCAGCTAGATCTTCACCACAGGAAGCTCTGTTTTCTTGTCCCCTGGTAAATCTGCAGCTTCTAAAAAGTACGATCTCTGCTCTGAATATAAAAATACTTTAAGAAATGGTCACCAATTATTTGTCATTGTTCTCATTTTTGTCATCTTTCACAATCTTTTCTCCCTGTGTGTGTGCGTGCATCTGTGTGTGTGTGTGTGTTTGTGTTTGCGCGCGTGTGTGTGTGTGTGTATGAGCAGTGAGGTTCACCGGCCACTAGAGGGAGCAGCAGTAGTGTGGAAAAAGCTCACATATGTCAGTCTTCACTCACCCCCCTCCATGACTTTGACCATCACACACACACATGCACACACATACAGTACAGTATATGTACATACTGCTGTAGGCAAATACCAATGAACCTAATGGAGTCCACCTAAACTCTGATTATCAATGAATTTGCTGGTTGAAGCACTGATGTGCATTTTATACATGCGCACAAACACACACACACACACACACACACATACATACACATACGCTATAGCAGATGTTAAGGATTAGTGTGTGTGTGTGTGTGTGTGTGTGTATGGGTGTGTGTGTGCGTAGCCTCAGGCACTGTTCAACAATGCATTATTCCTGAGTGCACCAGTTAAGAGGGGCACTCCGTCTCCATGGCAACCACCCCGGCTCTGATGTAAACATGGGGGTAGTTGAACGTCAGCCCTAATAAAGTGGAAGATTTGCCCCTCCAAATTACTGACAATAAAAGACAACGATAACACGCAAAGTGTAGAAAAAATATGGCACTGCGTCTTTTAGAAGTGTGTGAGGATCGTGTGTGAGGATCGTGTGTGTGTGTGTGTGTGTGTGTGTGTGTGTGTGTGGGCAGTTTGCGTAAATAAAGGTCAAGTGGAGGTATATTTATTTTCACGTCATGAATAAAAACGCTCTCCTCATTTTGATATTAGAGCTCTGTGAACACAGACCGAAGCTTAGAACAATGTTCCTGCTTCTAAAAGATAAACTCGTCTTTTAATAATCTAATCCTGGTTAACTCAGAGTTTGCTCACAGCATTCGGAAAATCTCAATCTTTAATCTTAGATGTAAAAAAATCCCAAACAAAGCCACTTAACTTCCTGGTTAACATCTAAAGGGAACCCTGCTTTGTAATACAATGCAGACGGCTGCCAACTTTTGGCAGCCTGCGGAGGGAATGGTGGATTTCTGAAGAGATTAGTATAATCACTGGAGTCCCACCGGGGCTAAATATAGGTCGACCAGAAGCACAAAAAAAGAAAAGATGAGAGAGCAGTAGGTGCTGGTGGCCACGGGCAACATTTTGAGGCAATGTTGCAGGGCAACTATGACCAACAGTGTGTTTTTCATTATACTTCTTTCCCTTGGAGCCCCCTGTTCGGCAGTAATCAGACTGAATCTGTCCCATTTTTACCCAGCTGAGGGGAACACATTACCACATAAAGCTGCCCGCATTTCATGAAACACACTGTGTTAAACACAGTGTTGACCTTAGTGCAATGAATTACTGCCGTTAGATCCAATCTACAGGCTGTCTGATTGCAACAAGTCAGGCCAGACCTGTTTTAAGCCATGTGTACATCACCCCTCTATTCATGTTGCACCATCACATAGTATAGTTTTGGCACATTTTGTATTTTACCGTTCCATTTTGTATCATTCACCAACTCTCTTTGTGTTGTGTAGTGTTGAGTCATACTGTAACATGTCAGTGTTACTGTAACAGAGCTCCACTGCGCTCACACTGTGCTCACACTGTTTTCTGTGACTGTGTTTCTCCACCTGGGGGTCGGGACTCCCACACTGCAAGTGAAATCTAAGAGGTTGCAGGATGGTTGACTGGATGAAAAGGCAGAGTTTTTTTTTTTTTTTCGATAAAATCATGTTACTTTTTTTTCTTTTTAAAAACTTCTTGTGAATTACTGAATCATTTTGCCTCCATAGAATGTTTTTTTTAAAGCACGTAGGCATCACAAGTAGATATTGCTTCACTTAAAAGGTCACATGCTGCAATATCATATTCCATTATTCTTTATTGGTCATATCATATCATATCATATCATATCATATCATATCATATCATATCATATCAAGTCTATTCTATCTTGTCTTCTCGTTTCTTCTTGAATTGTATCTTGGTTTGTCTTATTCGTATTGCATCTTATCTTATTTTATCTTATCTTGTGTTTTCAGCACTGTATCTCACTGTATCTTATCTTGACTTGTAATATCTTTTCACGTCTTATCTTGTCCTGTCTTTTCAAATCTTCTTGTATCTTGTCTTGTATTGTCAATATTGCACCTATCTTCTCATGTCTTCTAAAATCTTACTGTATCTTGTCTTGTCTTCTCAAATCTTCTTGAATCTTCTCGTATCTTATCTTATCTTGTCCTGTCTTATTCTTATCATATATCGTATATCGTGTATTGAGACATATTCTGATCGTATCTTATCTTATTCATATCGTATCGTATTGGATCAGATCTTAATACATATTGTACCATATCCTTACCTTATCTTGTCTTATTTGTATTGTATATCAAGTATTCTGATCAGATCTCATCTTATTTGTATTGTATACTATCTTGGTCAACAATTACCTATTTAATAATCACTTTATAAACAGAAGCTGTAAAAAGAAAATAATTAAAAAAATAAAAATAATCAGTTAGAGTGTAATTTAGTAATAGAGTAGTTTGTCCAACATTCATTAAAGCATAGTATTATTAATCTCTGTGCACGGATGATGACACTGAGTACACACCGTCATAAACCTAATACAACTAATATGGCAGTTTTCATACAATGAACTCTTCCAACAGCCGCTCATGTTGAGTGTGTGTAAAAAGAAACCTGTTCTGTGGTTCCCCAGAAAACAAACAGACGAGTGTTGAGTCAAACGAGCCAAACCCAGCATGTCATGTCCACCACCTCATCCAGGCACAGCCATTATTGTCTCGAAGCCACACAAGCAGAAAAGTAGGGGCGACGGGGGTTATAATGCTCATGAGTGTGTTTATAAGTGTGTGTGTGTGTGTGTGTGTGTGTGTGTGTGGATCCTGAACTCTTTCTCCATTGGAATGGGTTCTAGTGTGTGTATGTGTGTGTGTGTGTGTGTCTGACAGCTCAGATGAGGACTGGCTGCAGGCAGCTGCTTTGCTCGAGGCCACATTCAGTTCCGTCGCGCTGCATTAGTCCCCAACCAACCTGTCACCCCTAGCAAGAGAGTGATAGCACGCAGCACACACACACACACACACACACACACACACACACACATATTGCTAAACACATTTACACACATTCATCAATCACCGGTTTCCCGTGCGTTCACGGCTGCAAAGCAACGGATAACACATTGACACATGCAAAGTGAAGCTAATGCAAAGATTACGCCTCACTTCATCCCGTGTTGATCGTGCACGGTGGCGTAGCTGCAGCTTCCTGTCCACGCTAGCATGACACTCTTTATCAGTTAGGGGGGGAAAGTGTTAATCAGAGCGACTATAGCTAAAGTGCAGTGTGTGTGTGTGAGGGTGTGTATTTGTGTGTGTGTGCAGTCCGTCAGTGCTGATATGCTAGTGAGGGGGACTAACCGGAGTTGAGTGGAGTCTTTTGTAGCGCAGGCGAGGCCCTCAGGCACAGCCCCAGACCTAGATCCCCCACCACCACCACCACCACCACCACCACCCACCCATCCATATCTCACACACACACACACACACAGATAAGCACACACACACACACACCACATGCATATGCCCTCGGCCGTCGTGCTGTAGATCTGATGTGACAACTACAGTGGGGCAGACTTTCCCACCATCACCCTGCGTTTCGACGGGATGTGACCGCGAATAGTATGAGAGAGTGTGTGCGTGTATGCGTGTGTGTGTGTGTGTGTGTGTGTGTGTGTGTGTGTGCAGCGGTGGTGGGGTGGGGTTAGTTGAGGGGTGCCATAATGAGGCTTGGTTTGGTGGGACAGATGTTGGGATTCGGAGGGCATCGGTTGAGACAAGGAAGTGATGGTTCATTAGTATGAGAATCTCTCTCTCTCTCTCTCTTTCAGCCTGTCTGCTTCCTTGTGTTTTTCTGTCTCTATCACTGCCTTTCTCTCCCTCTCTCTCTCTGGTATGATTTCCTGTGCCCGGAGCCACTGACAGAGGCAATTCTTCCCCACTCTGCTGCAATGGTGCATCTCTGATTAACTTTTAATGACTTCACTATAACAGCCACACACACACACACACACACGGAGGCCAACACTGGCTGGAGATGCAGGCTAGCAGGATGAGATGAATCGACCGAGAAGTTTGCACTTTTGCTCAGCCGGGCTAATAGCCTGTAATGGAAGTGATACATCAGAGCAATCAGATAGGATGGAGAATTACAGCCTGGTAAAATGCAGGGGAGCGTCTTTTTTTTTTTTATTTCTTTCCCTCAGTTGAGTGGAGGGTGGTTGGGCAACAGTGCTCAAGAAGTTGCTTCAGCATAACCGCTGTGATCATGGATGAGGATCTAATCTCTAATAGATTTTTAACCCTCGTTTCAGCGCTCGTTCCCAGCAGTGCCGACCCGAATTTATGTTACATTTCAGCAGAGCTGCAGACTTGGACAAGGACTCGCGTCGAGACATAAAGGGGCGCGCTGTCGATTTGTTAAAGTCAATTTAATAGTCACAATGAATACTACACAACCTGTGAAAAAAATAAAAAAACAGTTCATGTCTTCTGTTGTTCTGAAGGAGACTCTCCAGTGACTCCAGTGGAAATTATAAACAGGAAGCTGTGGTGTGGAGTTTGAAAGATGGGGCTGACCACTCACTGAGGGTCTCTACTAGGGACTAAAGAATTGTTAAGACTTGAGTTAGATTTGTCTCAAAAAGCCTGAGACTTGACTTAGAGAACCGGCTTACAACAACTTTAATTTGAACTTTTCTCAAATTTCTTGAGGCTACACTTGAACCTTGACTTGGATTTGTCTCCAGTGACTCGAGACTTGACTTGAAGTTTACTCTGACAGACCAAAGACTTGACTTGGGCTCGTCTCACATAACCTGAGACCTGACTTGAAATAACCCTGAAAGATTTGAGGCTTGACTTGAGACTTACTCTGACAGACTAAACCTGACTTGTACTTGTCTTGAATGACTTGATGTGAGATGTATTCTGAGAGACTTACTACCTGATTTGTGTCTCAAATAAACTAGGAAAAGTGACTCCACTTTCAGAGACTCAGGACTTAATGATTCAAGACTTGACTTCAGACCTATTTTATCACAAATTACTTGCTGATTACTGATCAGATTACTTGATTTGTTTGAGACTTTGAGACTCTGACAGACTCAAGTCTTGACTTGTGTCCTCAGGGACTTGACACTTGACTTGAGATGTACTCTGAGACCTTTAAGATGTAACTTGAAATGATCTCAAATGACTAGAGACTTTGACTTTGACTAGTCTCAAATGATATGAGATATGACTTCAGTCTTTCTCTGACAGATTTGATACAACATTAACAAATAATCACTTCTTGAGTTGATCTGATGAACTTATTTGCATACTTTGTCAGGGAGCAACATTATCATTCATTTGGAGTCGCGCTTCTGGCCACCTGATGAATACAAGTCTGTGATTAACAGTTCATTTTAACTGTGTTATCGACCTCTAACCAAATCCTGAGGGAAATATTTGTCTCGTTAGCTGCTGAATGTTCTGGTGTGTTCACCAGCTAGTTGCTAACTTTGACTGTCTGCTGTTTGGTGCTGTGGAAGTAGTGTACAGAGGCTTTTCCAAAGTTTTTTCAATGAAACCAGCTGACTCTATGAGAGCAGTGAGTATGAACCGAAACACTGAAGTTATGGGTCGGACAGCTAAACAATGAGCTGAGACTTTCACAGTGAAGCTTTCCATGTTGACTTTGTCTAACTTGTGACTTGACTTGGACTTAAAGACTTAAAAACAACTTTGTCTTGATGTATTCAGAAGCTCCTATTGAATCGAAGTACCCAAGTGGAGACAGCCAATATTTCCCGTGAACGTAAAAGAAAAAGCTACAAAGAAAAAGAAACCAGAGCAGGTTTAAAAAAAAAAGCGGTGGGAAGAAATTTAGACAGAGTGAGGATTTATTTGATGGACAAAAAGCAGTAAATGACTTAATGAATAAGAGTTCATTCACATTTCACCGTGTGTGTAAGCTGAAACAGGAGGCGCTGCTACATCCTCACAAACCTGCCAACACACTAACACATCGATGTTCACTACCCGTGGTACCAAGAGTGACTCACTCCCTGTTAACTCGTTCAGAGAGTGTTCACCCACTTTTCTGTCATTTAGCCTTCGCTCGCTGACATAAATGGGGTGGACAAAATAATAGAAACACCTGTCGGCGTGATGCAATACAATTCAACAGCACCACAAAACACATTATCCGAAACGCTGAGTTGGATCAACAACTCTCCGAAACGCTTTCAACTCAGACTAAACATTGTGAAGGTACAGGTAGGACCTGTTGTATTATCCTGCATCAGTGAGAACTGAGCGTACCTACCAGGCTGCATGTTTTATTCAAGAACTGATTGATGGTGTGAAACTCAGTGTTGAATGATTGATCTCTCATTTTAGGAATTTAGAAATCCTGAACGAGAGGAAGCGTCGTTAAAAATAAAAACAGCCACATATACTCTTTAGGAATAAGAATCTACTTTGTATCTGCTCTGCTCCTCTTGGACTTTCTCACACATTCACACGCCGAGAATCCAAATCTGCGAAAAAGCTTTTTCATTTGTTGTGTTTTCTCCTTTAGGCAGAACATAAAAATAACATAATCATCAGCCCCACATAAAAGAATAAAACAGCACAAATGAAACCAATGCAACAATATTGCACGGACCATCATTAAAATAAACCGTCCTTATGAAGTTTGTCATTTCTGTCTCCTTCCCCTGCTGAATAGGCAGGCGAGTGTTGTCAGGGTATTGATGAGTTCAGCCATTTTGTTTTTCTCCGGGCAAAACTCTCTCTTTCATGTTTCTGATCAGAAAGAAGGAAAACAGTTATGAATTAAACATGGGCGTAATAACCTCTGCCAAATCCATACCTTACTGCACAAATATGTGTGTGTGAGTGTGTTTGTGTTTGTGATATCCGACAATGCTTTTTGAAGTCTGTTTTTATGTATATATATATATATATATATATATATATGATTCTCCTCTCTGCCCCAACTGGATACTCTTTAGGCTCCTCTGTCTATTTTAATAATTTCAGTCTTATTTTCTGCAGCTCACCGACCGCTAACACTAACAGGTTTTGTAAATATGCGTTTCATGTAACAGGTTGTTTTCACTTCAGCCCTGCTGCCTCTGACTTATTTGTGTTTTTTATTCCTCAGGAATAATTTCAGAAATATAGTTGATATAGGCGGTGGTCGTCTCAATCTTTCTCAGAGTTAATCATGAGAAGTATGTTGAAAACATTGTTAGTCGTTATTTGATGATAGCTTTGATTCTTTTCTCCTGTACTTTGGCTGTCTTTATTTGAAAGTAATCGGTTCATTAGTTTTGTTCTGTCTCCTTTTTCAACTAATGGGATTAATTGCAAACAAACACACAGACAACAATGTGCAGAAGGCAGGTTTAAAATAAAGAAAATGACTCCAGAAGTCGAAGAAAACTTTCCACAGGCGTGAAGAACGGAGAAGGGATGCAAGAAATGACTGAAAAGTCCATGCATGCAGTCGTGATTCAGCGTACTGGTGCAGATTCAAGCTGTGAATAACTACAAGTGTCATCCCGGATTTCATTTACAGCCACATTTGCACATTTTTCAGCATTTTATAAGTTTGCTTAGTTCTAAAATTGACATTCCCCACAACACATTACATCCCTATTACCAGCTCTGTCTGATAATGTGAATGAATATTGATGTTGGATGATTTCACAAAGTCCTGGATGTAAAAACAATATTTTTATCTTCGCTATTTTCGCATGGCATCGATGATATTGTTAGAGAAAGATCATGGTCACCGGGGTTCAACACTGAGTAAGGTTTTTGCCTGTGATACATGCCCATCCACCACCTTGACTTTGACTTCCATCCTTTTATCTTCATTTCATATGAGGCACTGCAGACTAATCCGATATGAACGCACTGAGCTGACACGTTCATATCCCATCGCTGCATTTCTCTACGCACTTATGGATCTTCAACAATTTTTAAAAAAGGACAGTATGTTCGATAGGTCTCCAGTGTGGAGCGGCATATTGCACACACTGCTTTTCTTTGACTCGTCAGATAAGTCAATCCCTCCTCTTTCTTCTCCTCTCCATCACCTCACTCTAATGAGGATGATCACCTGTCACTTCCACGCACGTATTCTGCTTTCCTTCCAAGGCCACCTTTCTCACCGGCTATGCTAAGTGTTCGCGCCTCTCTGTGTGCGAGAGGTTACACTGATGTTGCAGGTCACAGAAAGCCTGCCGTGAAACAAGCCTCGCCCCGCTGCTAGCCCATCACATTTTATTAGTCAGATGTTTATCATCGCGTGATGGTTTGACAGCTGCCTCAGAAGATCATCTCTGCGGATAAATTGAAGGAGAGTTTGAGCATGAAAATGTTGCAAAAGATATTCAAAACTGGAAAAAAAAAAAATATTGGCAGAAAGCTTTTTTTGGCTTCAAATGCTAAAAAAAAAAAATGTGGACTTGTGTGTTTTGTTGATAAAAAAAAAAATCAAATCATTTGGTAATCATGGAAAAAAATAAGTCTCCATAATGTTGGACAAACTCCATCCGCCTTTCTAAGCACATGCCTAACTTCATTTCTGTGTACGTGTTGTGTCCATACTCCAGTGTTGTGTCGTGTGGTTGAGTGCTATGCTGTGTTGCATCTCCCCGTGGTGGAGATAGAAGGCGACATGGCGGGCTGCTCTCTGTCAGAGGAAGGCGAGTGTTAATATTTAACCGCGGGAGGCTCTATTTAGAACCCGCCGTCTCTCCTCCTCCCTGGTGGACAGCGCAAGGCCGATGCCGACCGGCGCCGTTATGGAGGAAAGCTGTAGGAGGCAGCCGCACGTCACTAAGTCTCCCTGACAGAATCAGTTTGCAGATGAGCTTTAAAACGCGTTGTGCTGTTTTCTATGCCTGTATGTTTGTGTGTGTGTGTGTGTGTGTGTGTGTGTGTGTGTCCTGAAAATCTCTAATTTAAGAGTTTCTCCTCAGAGAGACTTGCATGCTATCCCAGCATGCTTTGCACTTGAACTCACAGGCCCATTGTAGGGCATTCAGGTACAGCAGTACTCCCCCAAAAGTACAAAAGCCCGCACATTGAAACATTTCTTTTATCCCTGCAGTTGTTGTTTTAACCTGAGTTGACCTCAAGTTTCACAGTATTTCTTTTGTTTCTTGGACTCTTCTTCGATATCTGTGCTGTTTAGAAATAACCAAGCAGTGTGTCCACTCAGTACACTAAACCGCACGCTAGGATCTGGGTTTTGCTCATATTCAGGGTGTGATATTAACACAGAGTAATCATCTAAACAGTGTCTGGGTTTCTGATTGTCTGCTGTAGCTGTGTCTGATCTCAGCCACCCTTTTCTGTGCTGACTGTGACACCTCAACATCCCCAAGATGAACACAACTACTCGCATTACCACCAAGGAAACAAAGAACAATAATATGATTTATAAAGCAATATTTTCCCTTTATTTTGTGATCATTAGTACATCGTATACCATCAGATCTTTTGTGTTATTGACTAGCAACTTCATAACCTGCATTGAAAACACACCTACAAACACGGCAGAACATGATCAGAAACCTGGTCAGGTGTTTACGTGCCACAGTATCAGTACCCGTTTTTATGGGTGACTTCAGCTCATATGCATTGTTCTCCAAACGAGGATAATGACTTATCCAGATTTCTGAAAACTGAATGTGATGTTTACACGCGTAACACATAACCATAATAATACATAAAATGAAAACACTATCATAACTGGGATATTCAGGAATATTCAAGTTCTGCAGGTGGTGACATTTGCATTTTGAGCCATGGTTACTGTCACTGCTCAGTAATAACAATCCAGTTCATTGGTTGTGTTTTATAAATCTAAATATACATGAATATAATACCCAGTATTACCCTTATCAAGGTCTAAACGATAATCGTGAATTGAACCTTTTTAAGGATGAACTCTTCACCCGAAGAATCTAAGTGTAGTTCCAGTCTATGATTGTCTAATTTGCTGCATCAGACACTCCAAAGAATTAAATGCATATACTTAAATCTGGGTCTCTGTGTTGTAGCAGTTACTAAATAGGTAAATATACACACACTGCGCACAGACTACTAATGTATCCATGTGACTGCTGCTGGATGAAAACACATTTTCCCGTGAATGTCTTTGGATATGTTCCAAGTTTGGAGTGTGGAGACACTTCACCTGACGAGACAAGGCCAACACGTTTTGCAGTTAAAACTGTTAAACTTCAGTTTGTTCTTTTTTATGATTACTGGCAACTTTCCCTTTGGGGGTAAATTAAGGTCTCCTCTAATGCTCTTCTACATATTTGATTCAGAGGAAAATCAAATCTGCATTCTGGAGTCTGCTCATTACTTGTACAGTACAATATTGACCAAATATTCATGACACTCAGTACAATATATTAAAATGTTCTCATTGATGTATACAGTGGTACAATCAATATTATTAAAAGGCCGGCCTAATGCTCATCTCACACTGTCACTTATTATAGAACATATTAAAGTGTTAAAGTCAATGAACAGCCCTTCAAACTTCCAAGGACGGTTTAAAGATGAATCCCTGAAGCTCTGGAGGAATGTCTGCAAACTGTGGAATGCTGGGAAGTGGAGAGTGAGTCGGAAGTGGCCTCTCTTAACCTTTAACCTCCTGAATGAGACCTTTTGTCAAGTGCTCCACAAAAGCTTCTCTTCAGCACGAGGAGTCCTGAACTCCAGTGTCTGCTGGGGGGGGGCTGTGCCTCCCCCTTTTGTTCTTGAACTTGTAGGCATATGGATGTAAGGTGTGAGAGTGTGTGTGCTTCTTTTTATCTTGAAATGCCTCTGACTCCTCCTTACACACAACTATATTTTATGTTAACATATGTATTATTATATCTAAATGAAGCCTGATCTCCAATAATAGCTTGCTATAGCTTTGTACTTTGTACTTTGTACTCTGCTTTGTTAAGTTACTAATGAATCTTCACACCTCCTGCAGATGGTTTGGAATAAAAGCCTTCCAAAGAAGAAGAGGAAATGATTGTGCCCCCTGATTCATATGAAGGCTTTTAATGTGAAACAGCAAAGTGACCGGACAGAAAACAGAAGCTACTTGTTACAACACTGGTTCTCAAACTATGGTATGTGTACCCTCTGTAGTGATGCTCGGCGGAATTAAAAACACCATATACTATCAAAAAGACAATGTATGTAATATTTACTTTTAATATCAGCCTGATGTGTAGTCACGTTCACATGTAGGAAAACTGCGGATCAGGATTACCTTTTCACCAAATTAGCTCTGGCTCTCGAGCCGGTTCTGTTCAGGATTCAGTCAACAGTAAACAATCTTCTTATTATGAATAAATCTGTGTAGCTCAGTAGAGTCGGACTGTATTTTAACCGTGGTACTTGGAGAGCCGAATATTTTCTGGGCTGGTACATGATGTGAAAAGTTTGAGAAACGCTGTGATACAATATGATCAAAAGTCGATGTCACTTTATCAAAAATAAAGGCAAAAATATCCTAAAAATACAAAATCAAACCTCATGTAAAACATAATAAAGGAGAAATGAGAAACAAAAGTCTCTTTCCAATCACAAATCTCTGCTTCAGCAAATGTTTGTAAATGTAGACTATACCAACAGACCAGAAAGCTTGATTTACACTAACTATCCCTGCAAGCTTCAGATGTACAGCACACACTTAAAACCTTAAAACTTGTCTATAACTATGCCCACTAATGTTCATCATATAATCTGACTTGTGATGTCAAATGTGGTCTAAAGTCTGCTGCTTACTGAGGCGGCATCCGATTAACAAATTAAGAATAAACCCTGCTGAACTTCTGTAACATTCAAGGCTAGCTCTGGCGAATTTAATTAGCAGATACAAATAAAGCATTTCAAGTGTGTTTGTGCATGAGAGTGTGCGTGTGCGTGATCTGATGGGATCAATAGTGGTTTGGGAGGCCCAGTTGGCAGCTGCTGAGAGCAGGAAACAGGTGCAGACATGGCTGCTTGATGTATAAGGCGACTGAAATGAGATGAAACCACTTGACCCCCAGAAGAACCAATTAATTACACAAAATCTCCTGCAACAGTGAAACTCCTAGCAGCTCGACTGTGGCAGATCAGTGAGGAATGTTTGGATCCTGAACAGCACCCCTCCCCCTCCCAAAAAAAAATGTTTTTATGTACTGTACGTGTTTGAATAAAGTTAATGATGATGAAGTTAAATGAGAAAACACAGAAGAGTTGAAGTGTTTGCTGCCTGGCAATTAGGTGCATTTTCCATTGAGGCATATAATGTTACACAGACACATTAGAGACACGGGGGATAGGAGACATAAAGAGAGTGTGTGTGAGAGAGATTGACAGTTACTGGGAGGATTTTCAGCAGGGATCTTCCTGAGAGTATTGTGGAGCAGCGGCTGAGATGTTAGGCATGCTAATGTTACTGCTAATTATGCAACTGTGTGAAACTGGCCAGAAACACATAAACACACACACGCACACACACACACACAACAGCACCTCAGAGACTAACTGGCCAAAGCGAATACAACAGAAGATTTCTACATCAGCACCATCTGAACCTCACTTTTGTTCTTCGATCAGATCTACGCTGTGCTCTCGTAAAATAGATATGACGCATTGCAATTATGCATTTGTAACTCTGCCGATGAGACCTGCTGGCAGGATGTTTCAAAATAAAATCCAATTTTTTTGGTAAATTAGGAAGAATATCTGGTGCAGATCCAAAAGCAAAAGTTTGTTTTGCTAACTTAAAGGCACTGTACGTCATTTCAGCCACTAGAGGTCTTTCGCATCAAAACAATAACAAAAGATGTGGTTTGATTGTGTCTACAATATAGCGTGGGATCATGGGAGTTGTTTTCTTCATTGTTAAACAATGAAGGCAATAAACCATGAAAATCTATCTGATGTGACTCAGGCAGAAATCATGTTCACAGCTGAAGCAATGTATTAAAGTTTTAGTCACGTTACATTTAGTCAAGCTCGCCGACTTCCTTCCTTCCTCCCTCACTCTCTCATGCAGACCCACTTTCCCCAGAAATTATAGCAGCTTGAAGGGGTTAAGATATGACACTACAGGCGACCAAAAGAAACGCTGCATTACTTTGAATACAATGTGAAAATATATATATATATATATATATATATATATATATATATATATTGCTCTGGTCATTTTCAGACATTTTAATGCAGAATATACCTTTAAAGGTCAATTTCTTCTTTTTCTTTGTTTGATTCAGCAACATCAGTTCACTACAGTCGGTCACCATGATCGGTAGAGATGAAATATGTGAGTGTGAGTCCCTGCTTTGGTTTGGTTAACAGCCACAGTGATGCCGTTCACATCTTCCTTCATTTTCTGTTATTGTTATTAATTAATTTTGCTTAATCATTCCTGCACATGGAATGAAAATGGTAGCTAAAAAGTTTTTTTCTTTGCAACCCAACTTTGATGTCAAATTTAAATTACACGGTCACCAGTCTGACGCATAAGAGTCTGACTTTATTTTGACACAGACAAAGGTTTTCATATTTTCCACGTATCTTCACGGCATGCATTGTTGTTATTTATAATATAAGAAGGATTATTATAATAGACCAATTTAGTGTCATATTCTCTCATAATTCGGTGGGACATAATAAATGTTTTGAGGGGATTGGACTGAGACAAAGGTTAAATAAAATGATGTTACATAACTTTAAATAAACGCATCATTTTCAGCCTTCAAAAGTCATTCAAACCCTTGAGTGTGTCAATCAGCAGTAGGTGCACTGAGCATGGTGGAGGGGGTGGAGGAGGATCTTTGAGGTGTATAGGTATCAGGTGGCTTTCTCTTCTGAAGCACCAAGCTAAAATTTTGAACGTTGCCCTAATTGAGTGCCCCTCCCTTGGCCAGCGTGGTCCTGGTGTCCCCCCTCTCGGGGCCCCGGGGGCCGGTGTGACCGTCTGGGGGGGCCTGACCCCAAAACCCTGCCTGAGGCACTGACTGCCACCAGCCTGAACCCTCCCTAACCCCCCAACTAGCTCACTCCCCTCTCCGGCTTTCTTTCTCTGATGCTCTGCTCCTCTCTGTCCAATTGGCTCTGAGCTACAGACTTCTTTTGTCTGTCCTCATTAGAATACTGATCCTGCACACACACACACACACACACACACACACACACATGATCATACACACATTCATTTTTCACTAATTGCAGTATCATTAGTCGATCCATTGCTAGCCAGATGGTAAACAAAGGAATTTGAGAAAATGGGAATAATTTCACACGTTTTTATTGTTTCAAAAAACAAAATCTGTCATATAAAAATACATTTGGTTTTAAAAAACAAAACTTTTTTAATCTTTACAATCTTTACAGAATACAGAACAACTTCTAACCTGCTGCTACTTACACATTTACAGTGTGTTTAGATCATCATCATTAGGAACAATAAACCAGGCTTCAGTACTTTCGATACAGGATTAAGAGAAACCAGTTTACACAGCTACATGTAATTTCTTGTTGTATGAATATATAACCTCACATGTATTGACGATACAAGTATCATTAGCAGCAATGCAGCGGGATGAAAAAGTGCATCTTTGTATTCAAAATAATTAGATATCTAAGCAAAGAGAAAAAAGAAAATCATTTTTTGTTTTGTTGCTTTCACCTAACAGTAATCATTTTAACAAAGGAATAACTAGTCACTTAGCACGGACGCTGATACCGTAACTGAACAAACACTGAAAACACTGTCAGCACACAGGATCTTCCCTGGAAAGACCAATTAAAATAGAATTATTTTGGATATGGCTCCTTTCTTTTGTTGGCCATTGTTTTTATGGCAGCGATTGATCTGAAGTGTTTTTTTTTTCTTTCTTTCTCTTCATCTCTGTTTCGTGTCTTTGTGTCGAGGGGAAACCTCGAGAATAAGAAGGCTGCATCGCTCGCCCTCACTTCATGTACTGGTTTCTGCATTCATCATACAAACATACAAAACTTCAACACAACCTTATATCAGGTGTTACACTGTAAAAAAAAAAAAAAATATATATATATATATATATATATATGGTGGCTGGCTCTGTTGAACATGTCTGGTAATCTGGATTTATTCATTTAAAATTTCTTGTGGTAGGAGATCAGTAATAAATAAATTTGGTTTGTTTTAAAAGGAACAGTGTGTAGAATTTAGTGGCATCTAGCGGTATAGTTGCTAATTGCAACAACCTCGCCTCACCTCGAAACTACGGTGGCTGCGAAAAGACTGAAAAACACAAAAGGTGTTGCGTTTGTCCATTCTGGGCTACTGTAGAAACACGACGGTTCAACATGGTGGGCTTATTCTGAGGTAACAAAAACATAATTATTGTTATTTTCAGGTGATTATACGCTAATTAAAGCATAGTTATGCATGTTATATTCTATTTCTGCCATATTCTGTAAATAGAGCCTCCTAAATGTGACACAACAAATGAATCCCACCCAAATCTTTAAACGTGTATCTGATATATGAGTCTTAAAGAAGGACATGGCTCAAGCTGTGTGGGCTATGACAGGTTCTTTTCATGCAAAGGCTGTTTGAAACACATTCATGTTTACACTGTGTATGCTTCAGCAACAGGGAAAAACACGATCCATAATGATGCAATCACAGCTTTCCATGACCCGCCTGTCAGACGTGTGATTGCAGAAGTCATGGTTACAGACAGCATTGTCTCTTTTAGACACAAACAGAGAGAACTCACAGATAACACTGTGCAAACGAGCCGGTCCCTTCAAAACCTCTCTCCTCCATCCACTAGCAGCTGTCCATCATTTTGATTGGCGGCTCAGAGGAGGGCTCTGACGGGCAGATGAGAGCAAGAAGCCGATCTCTGCCTCAGAGGCAACAGCGGCAGTCCTGTGTTCTCCTGCCCACCTCCCACCACCTCCTCCTGCTATCATTCCTGCCTCCCACCGCCTCCTGCGGGCCCTCCTCCCTCCTCCGCCTGCAGCCAATAAAAAGTGGACATTGTCTCATGGAGGAAATGTATTGTTTACAGGGACCAAAGTGTTCTCTCTGTCTGTCTGACTGGCTATTGTTAAAACATCAAGGGAGGACAAGGAATTGCAGCATCCGTAAACTTGTCACCAAGAGCAACAGCTGCATTTAAGAGCGTCTCCCTGACATCTGTCCATCTCTGAGAAACTTCACTAAACACTCCTGCACACAGAGACTTCATGCTGCTGCTGCGCCTCCTTCTCCAGGCTTACTTTCCATCCTCACCTCTCCCAGGCTGACCTCCATCCCCAGGACCACCTTCATACTCCTTTTTTTAGGACCTGTACCTCTGTCAACAGTATACCACACCTTGCTCCCCAGGCTCAACTTGTTCTCCAGGCCCGCCTCATTCTTCAATCACGCCTCCTTCTCCAGGCTCCCCGTGGCCACTTGACTTTCCAGCTGCCTCTGCAGGCCCACTCTTCACTCCACAGGCCCTCGCTAGTCTCCAGGCTCCTCATGCCCACAGCTAGAGTCTCTTTGATGTTGCCCTCCTGGCAGACAACATAGGGGTTGGTGGATGGATTGGTGTGTGTGTGTGTGTGTGTGTGTGTGTGTGTGTGTGTGTGTGTGTGTGTGTGTAGAGGAAACACACTTATGCGCACATGCACAAACACTAAAAAGAAAAAAAAAAAGAGAAAAAATCACACGTGCACAGCAGCTATGAGACGAAGGAGGCTCATTGGTGTGTAGGTGCGTGTGTGTGTACGTGTGTGTGTGTGAACCATGCTGGAATACACTCTTTTCTTGTTCACACACACAAACACAGAAAAAAGGCAAACATGAAAAGGACTGAGTGATGAGCGGCTGACAGCAGCTCGACTGGCTCGGCTAGGTCTGGCCACAGTGGGCGGGACTTCTTCTGAAGATTGACGCATGTCACCGCCAATAAGACTTCAGCCCATCAGCTGTCAAACCACACTAGGCTGGCTTGCAGCCTCTGGGAAGACTCCACTGACAAAAATATGAATTATAATCAAAAGGTTTTCAATACAACACTTACAAACAGAATGCAATTGACACAAACTAAATTATTTGAAGATGGCAACAATATAAAAGAAAGAAACAGGAAAAGATTCAAATATGTTGAAGTCCAGAACTCTTATGAAATGCTTCCAACACTCGTATCTGTATGGAAAAAGTTTGGAGAACGTGGCTTATAATAATTTTATGTCATGTCATGGGTTTTGCGTCACTGACTTGAGTTTACTGAGGATGCATCGTAAAATAACTGAATGTATCCAGAGGGAAATGTTTGGGAAGTAGGAAACAAATATAAAGAGCACAAACATAAAAATGGCAGTAAAAGTGAAAAATATAATATCAATAATCCAAAATATGCACAATGCCACAATGTCGAAGAGTCATAAAGGAAAATCAGCGACAATCCTCGCTGCACAAACACATGGAGATGTCCTTTAACTCCAGCCTGCAATGACTCCTGTAGCGTATATACTTTGTTGGACAGACGTTTCCTGATATGATGAACCTCTCCGCTCTTTAGTCACCTCCCTGTTAGTGAACCATGCACCATGCATCCAGGCAGTGATGTTGATGGATCTGGACTGTTACACGCTGTGCCGATCTCCTCTGTTCACCACGCTCAGCTCTGCTCTGCTCAGTTTTGCTCACTGAATGTTCTCAGCTATCTTGCCTTCATCCGCCCGACACCCAAATGCAACTTGTTATCTTATAAACACTGTACAGAGGCACTAGTGAAATCTCTACAGGAACATTTTGAATGTGTGATCAGCGTCGGTTTGGGGAACTTTAAAGTCTGCACGCTGCGACTGATGAAGAAAATATTGTGTTGACATGTTAGCCTGAGCACAGCGCACAGAGGTGGCAGTGATAAACACTTGATTATGCGACGAGATGCAACGTTCAGGAAAAGGTAGAAACAAGAATTACAGACAAATAATGACATAAGTTCTCACTCCAGTCCTAAAATGTAACTCCAAACCGTCGAGTGTCTAAACATCAGTCTGAAAGACGTCTATGAAGTAATAATATCTCATTTTAACGAGATATAATTTGTCTTTAATCAAATTAAAGTTTCATTAGCAAATGTTTCAGGAACACGGACAGAGGTCAGATGATTTTTTATTACTTCTACTTAATTTATCCCACGTGGACCGGGCTGATGGTCTCTAACCCGCCAAAGAAGCTGTTAAAAACTTTATGAGTCCTCAAGTGGTCGAGTTTCTCTCATCTAATCTTCTGTACTTCAATAAGAAAATTTGCATTGCAAATGATGTCTGATGAACTGGCCGCTGATCAGTGGAGAGAACTGCGATGGCGGTGGAGTCGCTGGCCTCATTTGAGTACTCTGGAGGCGATCTTAGGTCTCGGCTCAACGCCCTGTGACATTCAGTGGTGACACCTGATGTGCTCTCTATATGAATTAAAGCCAAAGTCAGAACAATTATGTGTCAGTGCTCCTCTGGTGTCTTGTGAGAGACACATCAGCTCTTAAAAGGAACATTTTGCTCCAGTTAATGCTCTTCAAGGGGATTATGCTTTTTATAGAACTATAGAAATTCACTTACTTCTCCCTCAAGGGGTACTACTTAAATGTCATTTTTGTCAAGCAGATTGTGACAAACTTTAGACTTCTTATTAAATATCGCATGTCACAGCCCATCAACCTTGATGCTGAGAGCAACATTAGAAGCTCCATAATGATCAAATGTGGTTTTGATTTGAAATGAGACAACAATGAGGCGCCGTCAGAGGAGGATTCACATGCTTTAGCTTGCGGTTGTTGCTGGATGTACGGCCTATGGCTGGCAGGCTGCTGCTAGCGCTCTGCCAGGCAGATGAGAGCCGGGTTAATGTTGGGATTTGTTCCCTAAAGCTCTGACACAGAGGAAATACTGATCAGCTCTGCCGTCAGCCTCAAGACCTGCTAATCGCTAATCAGCACTTACACAGCCTCTGTCTGACTCACACACACATTTACAGTCACACACACACACAGGTTGAGTGGTGACACAGTTCACGTCCTGACATTATGTCTGTATGTTTGCGTGCAAAGATGACGTATATGTCTTAAACTTTTCAATGTTTCGCTTGTTCTCTGCTGCACTTTTATATCTTGAATATTTTCTATAACTGACATACACTAATTACTACACAATAACTATATACAGTCTGCTCAGATTTCTTTATATTCCCATCTTAAATACTTGATAATGAGCATCCCAAACCTGAAACCTGGAACCTGTTACCAAAATATGGTGCTCATGTAGTAAGCTTAAGATTGCAATATCATTTTAAGTAATATAGTAAAGCCTGTCTGGAGTCCTGCTATTACATACAGTATATTGTGTGTATTTATGTATTAATCATAAACTGTCTGCACTCTGTGATAGGCGAGCAACTGCATCAGCTACAGCTCATAATTAATATTAAACACTGGCTGGTTTGGATCTGATTTTGATGACAAAGCTGCATAAGAATCTACTTTGAAATTGACCTGCGCTCAGCCCAGATCTCACATATACGCAGAGGCTGAATCACATGTAAATTCATGCATATTTTATAAGAAGAAGACTTAACTATGTAGGTGAAAACATAAATACATTTTCTGAAGGAGATTGCAGAAAAAAATCATATATAACTCAGAACTTTTGCAATGTTGCAAATTCCAAAATGCAGATTTGTTATCTTTCTATTAGCCTGATTAGCACAAATAAATAATTTCTTTAAAGAAACCAGCTATGACACAGCTGGAACCAAACGTTACACCACTTCTGTGCTCACTTCGCCATCGCTCTGTCTCATCCAGGTCAGACCACAAGCTGCTGTAAAACTCTTCATGGAGTAGCTCCACCTTACATGAACTCCACAGACCTTACACGCCCTCACCCCGATCAGACTTTTCTCATTACTCCAAAGATTAATAAGCGATCTGCTGGCGGCGTCCCACCGCTACACTTCACATCGCTCGATCAGAGAGGCAAACAGCACTTAGATTTTTTAAATCTACATATTTTACTTCACCTTCTATTGAATTGTTACGTCTCTCTGGTTTTCATTCCTTGTTTGTCTTTTCTGTAATTCAGCAAAAATATATATAGACGTTGTAAATTTGACATTCTTATTATGTTTTATCTCTACTATCTTTTATTTGTAAGTGTATTGAGACTGATTTTGCACTCACAATAAACTTAACTTGCTTCCTTACAAGACAAATGCACCACCATCTATTTCTATTTTCTCTATTTAAATATTTTGCATGTTTACTTTTACAGATAATTTGCACAAAACCTGTAGTTGCACTGTGACAACCAACTTGTGAACACACATAAAATCAAACTGAAGTCATTCAAATGTAACATTTTTACTTCACTTCACTTTGGTTGTTTTATTGCCTTGCAACATCCATAACTACCCACAGAAATCTCCCTAGAAATCCAAAATAATCTGAGTAAATCAAAGTACATTAATGTTTTAATCCACTCTGACTGCGGAGTAAAATAGTGATTTCAGGCAGAGAGGTTTTTTTTACAATGGATGCATGATAATCTCAACCACTGCAGCAGAGGTGGAGCGCATCTGATTTGTAATAAAAAGGACAACATCTCAGCATCAGTTGGTCCACCTGGCAGCTCTCTGTGATTAATTCAACATCTCAATCACATCCAATATCCACAGCTGATTTCACTCGCGGCTCCTCGCCTCAGAATCACTATGATCAAAATCCCACCTCAGCCATCTTAACCTCCTCCACCACGCGCAGGTACTCCTTGCCTGTCCCACCTCACCACCACTACCACCACCACCACCACCACCACCAGCCTCCATCCACCCTCAGATTGGACCAGTCATATGGAGGGGTAATATGGGTATTGTTCTGGGCTGGGCCGGCCTCTTCACAGGAACATTGGATTCTGTTTGAAGTCGTGATCCGGCACGGCCGACTCACCTGCAAGATCAATACGCCGGGTTCAAAGCTGCCGGCTTCACAGAGAACACACTCTTATTAATTTATAGAAACTTCTAGAAACTTTGTCTGAAGGGAAAAACCTCCAACTCTGTGTGGTGGAGAGACAGGGGGAATTATTAATATACCTGGAGAGAGAAAGAGAGACAGGGGGGGGGGGAAGCGAGAGGCCGACCTACCATCTTCTAACACCTTATATGAATATTTAAATGAGTTACTGTTTGATGTGGATTGATCATATAAAAAGTGTGTGTGCGTGTGACTGTGTTGTGCGTGTCGGGAAGAGACAGATGGATAAGGAAGACGGTTAAAAGACTCATTAGATCAAGAACGCCAGTGTGTGTAGGTGTGTGAGCGAGTGTGTGTGTGCAGATGTGTGTTTAACTCATTAAGGGAATCTATTTGAGTTTTCCTTTGTTGTCAGATTTGATGATTTGGGGGAAATTTCCAGCCTTGGATTCAAAGTATTCCTGTTCGGCGCTCCAAGCCCGCGGCGTCAGGGAATGAAACACTCGGCATTTATATTTAATGATATCAATTTATCAACAGGAACAATCTCAGGATGTTGGCTCAGATTTGATTCCATGTTCCCCTGTTTTTACCTGAGGGACATATGCACACGTCTTCTCATCGCAGTGCCATTACCATAGCCCTCTCTTTCCTCTCTCACATCTGCGCGCCGATAATAACCAACAACTTCCTGACAGTGCAGTTCAAGCTGTGCCTCACTGAGTACAGTAAGAGCACCGCAGAAGCACTGAGACTGTGCTGCTGGAAGAGACGGTGGAGGTTTCCGATGCTTTTCACGCGCTGAATGCAAAACTTACGAAACAAGCAGGTGAAGAAAACGTCGCCTGGAATTCAGCACGATGCTGCTTTTCATTTGCGGGGAGAAAAATAAGTTAGAATATAATGTGTTCAAGCTCTCAACTTTGAGTCACATAAATCTGCATGGAAATGAGAAAGTAAATCACTTCGGTGCTCTGTGATGACGTTTGTGCACCCTGTCATGTCCTGATATACATGCCCATCAAGAAGTAAACAGTTATATTGGTAGAAATAAAACCAGAAGCCATTACAGTATCCATAAAATGTCAAAGATCCAAGCTAAGCCAAGTTCTCTTCGGTTTTTGGGCTCAAGCATCGCAACCTAACAGAAGCAACAATGTGGATTCAGAGTTGGGGTTGAATAGCATTTTCCTGAAACTTTAATCTAGTATTAAATCTGCTTATCACAGTGTGACCTTTATCAAAACATTTGGGAAATCTATTTTAAGTTGAAAACTAAGTTAAGTTTGTTTTTAACCAGGTGAGTCTTCATTCAGGCTTTAAAATTTACAAGTAAGATCTAAGACAGCAACATAAAAAGTTGCAGAAACAATAGAAGATGAGGCAATGAATAAAACACTGTTAAGATTAGATAACAAATAAGAAGAGAGTGAACTAAGGCGACAAACAAATTAGTAAATTACCAATCAATTTACAATAGTCTTGGATTCAGGCAGTAATGTCAGATTCATTAAGTCTTTCTGAAAAGTGCTCCCAGTGTTTTTTTTTTTTTCATGAGTCGCACATCTGATTCTCGGCACTGGAAAACTGAAGTCAAATAAAATATACTCAAAACTGTCCCATGTCCCAAAACGTTTGATTCTGACCGCACTGTTGAAGGACACGCGTCTAACAAATGACAGAGCCTCTCACAGCCGTCATGAATCAGCAGCAGGAACGCCTCATAAATCATACATCATAAATAAGTATTAAGTGTTCTAATCTAGCGATGCCATACTAAGTCTTCTTATTAAAATGGTTTAGTGTATCGATGTCTTGCAAAACCTCCACACCGTAAGGATTATTTGATATTGTGTATAATTAGCATGTAGTATGGATTTCGGACACAGATATTGATTTCAAGGTGAAATATGTTTGCAGTCGGATGTGTTATGCTAATAAGAGCTTGGAAATTGCTACCAGAACTAATCCTATCTAAAATGAAAGGACCCGAACCAAAGTGGATTTATATATAATACAATGTAATACATCCAGATATCATTTCATTTAAGGAACACAGTTTTTAAAGATTTTACATTTGAAAGTTTGAATGAAGTTTCTTGCTGAAATCATGAAGAAGCAGTTTTGAGACTGTGAAGTTTTTTTTTTTTTTTTTTTGTACCGATGTCAGACATACACTGTAAGTCCGGTACTCTGTCGCTGTGTTTTCTCACTCCAGCTCCGACTGATCTGACACGACGCTCTGAAGCAGAACTCTAATTAAAGTCCTCATCTGAAGACCCTCGAAGTCAAAGCAATGCTTTTTTTTTTTTTTTTTGGACCTCCTCCTCTTCATCCTCCACCTCCTCCTCCTCCTCCTCCTCCTCCACCTCCTGCTGCTTTCATGTGCTGGTGTGTGTTGGTTGGAGATCTTCTAGAAGTTGTGTGTGCGAGTGTGTGTGTACACGCTGAATATAAAAGTTCCTCCATCCTTGAAACCAACTGGACTCACACAAGCTCAAAGTAACAAGGTTCAAGAGTGCATGGTTCAACTGGAGAGGCTGAAAGTGTGTGTGAGAGGGAGACGCTTAAGAGGTAGATATTACATGACTGTGTATAAGTGTGTGTCTGTGTGTGTATGTGGATAGAAAGTCCAGTGTGCAGGCCGCTGCAGTGAACTCTGGGGAAGGCAGAGAGAATCCTAAGTCAGTCTGTAGAGAGCGAGGGCTTTCCCTTTCAACTAGAGCTCCCCTGGACTCTACACACACACAAAACGCACACATACACACACACACACACAAACACACAGTCTTGTACGTAGATCCATGCACAGACAAGCAAAAACACACACGTACTGACAGAAGCACAAAAACACACACACATATCCACATGGGGGGACATGAGGACGTGGATGCCCGCATGCACGCGCAGAAACGCAGGATATCAGTGCACATTGCTACACACCCAAACACACACACACACAGAGGCATGCACGCACACACACTCATGCACGCGCACACATTCTCTCTCTCTTTTAGTGTCTCTCAGTAGTTCCTCACTGTTTCATCTGACAGCTTATTCCCAGTGTGGCTCCACTCTGTATTCACCCCGGATCCCCTCAGCACAGACACCCCGTGAACACACACTCCCAGGTGGAGAGCGGGGGGAAGGTGACCTCGGTCCACACACACACACACACACACACACACACACACACACACACATACGCACACACACGGACACAATCACATTCTCAGTCCGACAAAAACAAATTCACTGAATTCAAATTGCAAATTTTACTGTGTTACATTTTACATATTCCTAAAATGCCTGACACATCTGCAGTGACGGCGAGCTGTCTCCAACGTCAGCCAACATATTCAGATATTTGGTTTAGTTACGGCACAAGGAGAAATCTGAAGGGCTGAGTTTACTTGTGAATGAAACAGGTAGCAAAAGTACAGCAAGCTGCTGAATCAATCATCATATTTTATCCCTCTTAAAGTACTTCTACTGTGTATCTCCTAAGATATGACTCGTGAAGATTTGAGCAGCCTAAAACAAATACCTGAAAATATATATGTACAATACAAATAACACAAATATGAATACATAACCATAAAAAAAGAAAAATGATCATTTTCAGTTGGATTACATATGTCCTTTTACAACTCTTGGCTTTTTTTTTACTCACCCTGACTGTGTTTTTGCTTTCTTTATAACATTTAGCAAGTATATAAATGCAATGCAGCCTAATAACCTTGATATTTCTTTTATTATTATTATTATTGACAGAGCTGAAGAGGACAACAATCAAACATTTAAAGACAGGACATGACAAGAATAAAACTTTGATTATCAGGTGTTGTGTTGAGCTGGTGTGTGGGTGAGTTGGCACGGGGAGGGGAAAGTAAATTATGAAATTATGATGATTTGGTGACATGTTTAGTTTTCTGAAATATAAATGAGGATTATTTAGGATTATAAATCATTTTTCTTGCTCAAAATTCTCAATTCAAAGCTGCTACGATCAATATTTTTATATTCACAAAGGATCAAATAATGAACATGTAACGTGAGAGTGACGAGGATTATCACAGCTGCCCTCAGCCCTACAGAACATTTTAGTGTTTTTCAGCTCATTGTTTTGGTTCTGCCTTAACGCTAAGCTAAAAATAACTTTAACTCTTTAACTAATGCTGCATTTCAGCTCGATTTTCTAAATGAGTAACTGTTCACTGGAAAACTCACCATATCAGCTCTGTAAGGTTGTCCCTGCAGAGCTGAAGGAAGCCCTGAACATGAACAACAACTTTTGCAGAAAACCTGAAGAATCCTAAAGTGTCCTGAAGCATCTAGAGAAAAGTGAGTCTCAGCTTGCTGTTTGGTTCTTGCAGAACTGTTTGTCCTCATCTTTGGGCCCAGGCTGAACATTTTTAGGATTTTTTTTCTTGATATATTTTTTCTGTGAGAGCCATCAGACATTGGTCTTCATCCATTTTGAGAACCATCCTGCACTTTAAGTGAGCAGAGTGTAAATTGACTTGAGTAGAACTGAGCTAAAAACAAGTTTGTTCACTTTATCTGTCCCTCATGTGGTTTGAATGGATCATCATACTGTACTGCATACCTCTGCTGGCTGCACCAGCATCATATGTGGTCAGGAATGTGTGCTGCGGTCTGTGTCTGAAGGTGGTATCCCAGCTGAGAATATCCTGTAGCAGAGACTTTGCAAATAGGGGTGTGGTGGGTGGTTGATTGGGATTGATTCATGTCTTTAAAGTCCATGTAAAGTAAGAATAAATATGTATCCTGACTTTGTCTTACCAAAGAAGAAAGCCAGCTAAATTTGCATGATCAAAAATATCGACAAGTTTATGAAATTAGGTGTCAAAATCAGATAAAAATGAGCAGTATTCTCAGCTCCAGGACTGTGGAGGCGTGTCCACTGAATGTGCTGAAGCCGGAAGACTGTTGATTTGTTGATGACAAAGTTAGAAACTCTTGATGCGTCCATGGACGACAGTCACACCAGCACACACCAGATTTGTGACTCTGATCAATGCTGCCTCACCTCCTGGTCAGGATCCATGTTGTTAGAGGCAGTGTGACATTTTGAAATGATTTATTTAAACTGGAAATTTATCTGGAAAGCTCCAGGAGTATCGGACCTCTTCCTCGATATATGTCATTTTGCTGAAGCCCAAATAATAATAATAATAATAAATAATAATAATAATAATGGATTCTGACTGTGAAGATCAGAGTTTAACTAAACTGATCCCCTTTTCCTGAATCTCTACAGCTGTTGGTGTGTGCAAAGTTAGCTTTGACCCATCGTGGAATTTACTTTAACTGCTTCAGAGTGACAGACACTGCACAGCACTGACCTGATTGAGCATTTATTGACAGAAATTAAATGTAATATTTATTAGTATTCCATTAGTATAATCACCTGAAAATAAGAATGATTGCTTTTTCCTTGTCTTAAAATAAGCCCTTTATATCTACAGAGAGAGCTGGTCCTCTTCATGGAGTCCGCCATGTTGGAACCGCCATTTTGTACATTTTTGTCCTTTTGGTTTTAATGTGAATTTGGCAGCCAGAGTTTTTCCTACATGTTTGGAAGGAGAGGTGAGGCGTGTGGAGAGTATTCATTTGGCTGCACTACAACTTTCACCGCTCTGTGCCACTAAATCCAACACACCGACCTTTAAATCCATCCATCCATTTTCCAGAACTACTTATCCTAACGGACACTGGGCAAGAGGCGGGTACATCCTGGACAAGTCATCACAGGGCAACATTTAATACACACGTCTCACTGCTTGCCAAGGCTTCATACTGGAGATACTGAATTGGGTGTCTTTACTTCATGTTTCATTGAGAACCAATAAAAAAAAAGGAAATATTCTTTACAACAGGCTGAATAAATGTGTCAGACAAACACACAATTTAACAGCACAGGTTTCTTCTTACTGTCCTGTCATTGTTCTCACCTTGTGGCATGTCTCCTGTAATACTAAACCAAACTACCAACCAATCCTTAACTTTCTCGATCCTCCACTCCTCTCTTCTTCTTCTCTCTCCTAAGGTTTCCCCAGCACTTTGGGAAGAAACCCACTCAGAAAACCGCCCGTGTCCTCTAGTGGGTGACATCCATCGCACAGCCTGTGTGTGTTGTGGTGTGTATATATATATATACATGTGCATGTGCATATGCAGACTCATCGCATATAAGGATCAGCATGTGTCTGTGTGTGAATGTGTGTGTGCTGCTTTTGTAGAGAGAGAGAGAGCGAGATGTGATAAATTTAAACCATCAGCCTAGCTGCACTAGCTGCAATAACTACAGGACTCAGTCACTACCACAGGCAATGTGTGCGTGTGTCAATGTGTGTGTGTGTGTGCATACTGTAGGCCTGCATACATGTGTTCGTGTGTGTGCTCACTAGTGTATTGATGTATTGCGAGCACGTGTGTGTGTGTGTCCTTGCTTTATATATTTTGTATAATTCCTACCAGTTTTCTACGTATGCAAAAGAATCCGTACACACACATACAAAAAAATGCATGTGTGTGAGTGTGTGTGCGCAAAGATGTGTACAGTATGTATCCAGGTGTGTGTGTGTGTGTGTGTGTGAGCGTACAGTAGCTCATTTGGAGGCCTGTAGTCCAATCACGGCTCAGTTCTTCAGCTCTGCATCTGTCAATCCAACCTCGACAGCAATTGGTCAGAAGGTCCAAAGCCATCACACAAGGTCACCGACAGATATACAGATAGATATACGGACAGACAGACAGACAGACAGACAGACAGACAGACAGATAGATAGATAGATAGATAGATAGATAGATAGATAGATAGATAGATAGATAGATAGATAGATAGATAGATAGATAGATAGATAGATAGAAAGAAAGTGCTCTCCACATCTGCATACAAAATACTTTGCCACTAAATATATGCAGAGAATGTGAATGATATCATTTTCAAAAAAGAGGAATGGTAAAATGAGCCTGCCCTCTATTACTCTCTCTCTCTCTCTCTCTCTCTCTCTCTCTCTCTCTCTCTCTCTCTCTGGTTGCTGCAGGGTTGATTGGAGGTTTTGTCACGCCTGCTTTGACAGGCCGGGCAGAGCTCAGGTCCCAACGGTTTGGCAATTATCCTCTAACCCAGCAGCCTACTACTGCACGAATGCACTCATACACACATAGACGCACACACACACACACACACACACACACATACATGGCCTGCATGTCAATACGTCAGAGATGGGGAGACAGGCTGTCTGTGTTTTCCATCTCCTTCTCTTTCTCTCTCTCTCTCTCATTAGCCGGGTGCGTGTTAGAGGGGAGGAAGGTGTGAAACTCCGGAGACTCTTAATATTCCCCTCTAATATACAGTCCATCTTAAGCCATCCAGGGCCTGAACTCACACACACACACGTATGCACACATGAGCACGCACACACACTCACTCCGTAATCCTGGGAGATCAGAAGGGCTCCTCTTCCTCTTGCTAAGTAGCATTGGACCCGTCTACAGACTCGCTGACAGTCTCTCCAGCTTAGCAAATGTACAGGAGCTTGTCAAGCACAGGAAGTAGCTTAGGCTCTGGAATTAACTTAAACATACACTTTAGAAACATGGAGGAAGCTGCAGCATCCAGCCTCATGTTAAACCTGCAATGCAGTTTGTAACTTTATTTCAAAGTGTGACAAATCAATAGGATGTATTCCACATGACCAGTCTTTGTCTGTCTGCGATCCTGAGGCTGTGTCCCAGTTCTGTGCAACTAAACGGTACTGTACTGTCACCGTATGGACTCTTGATAGTTTAGTATTATAGCATTTAATGCACAAGAAGTTAACGTACTGTTTTGCACAAATACGATGTCAAGTTTGTGTTTGTAACTCAAGCAGAAACCTTACAAGTTAGAGTTTTAATCTCCGGATTTGTCTGCAGAAACAATAGAAGATCAAATCACGGCTTATTTTTATAGTTTAAGCCATTATTTCTGTCAGTTATGACAGTTTTGTAGCTGCTAAATTAATTGCTGAGATTCGAAAATGGAGCTCCATCAGGTTTACACTGTAAGGATGTCACCATGATCACAGATCTCAGCGAATGACGTGGTGAGCCAGAATTATGTGAATATGAGCTAAAGTTAGCCCAGCTAACAGGATCTAGTGTGTCGAAAAGCTAGCATCAATATAATGTGCGAGTAGGACGAGCGCTGAAACAAACAGTCAGTCGAGCAGTTGATCAAAAAAGTCAAACATTTTTGGGATTCCTTATTCTCTGATCTGAGAATCATCAACACAAAAATTCAATAAGGAAAGTAATCAGTAGCCTTAGCTCAAAAACAGCAGCAGGCTTCATGCCTGACTCTCAGTTGCTGATGAAACACACTCTCCCCTGTGACTCTGGCCAGTGGTGCTCCAGATGTGCGGCCACAGAGCAAAGAAGCCACAGCAACAACAACGGCAACCAGAGGAAGGCGAAACAAAGGGGGGATGAGGAGCGATGCAGAGTTAGCTTCAGGTCACATGCCGCACGCTTGCCACTTTGCTGGCTTTTCCATGTAGGGAGCTGGTGGTGGTGGTGGATTATCCCACAGAGTTCATCAGACAGCCCATCAGGATGAGTGACAAGTGCGGGCGGTGGTGACAGAGGGGATGGATTTACAGCTGGGACAGCAGGTGAATGTTATTAGGTGTCTGGAAGGATAGAGAGGCAGCAGAGGTGTGGTACTGAGGGGACTTGTTTTAACACCTTTTGTGGCTTTGTGTAAAGCGCTTTACATTTCCTCGTTGCAAACAAACTTACCTTGCTTTGGCTATAGCTGAGGTTAACACACTGATTGTACACAGGTAACTCATTCATACATAAAGAGTGAAGGGTTTTCTATTTTTATATTTCTTTTCAATGCAGAACATGTTGAACCAAGTGGGCCCAGTGTTTTTGTGTATCTATATTCTGATTATTTATTCATTTATATATTATTTTGGCTATCTGTCACCAAGCGATAACCAAACAACAAATTGCAGTTCCTCAAACATCCACTTGAGGCTGGCTACAGAAGTGAGTCAGTCTCCATAAGTCCCCATGTTAAAACGTCTAACTTCACAGCAGATATAAACATGTTTACAGCCTGGTACAAAAAACAGTTTTGGTCTCTATAACTAATTTCAATGTTCATGTCAGCTGTCTTCACCTGTTCAAATTATATTAAGGCTTAAAGTGGCTTGTTTTTAGCACCCAGGCTTCATTCAGCTCCACCAACAATCCACGTCTTTGCCCGTCTTTGTCAGATTAGCTGGAAGATGCCAGAAACAGGACTGCCAAGATGGCGACCACATTCTGAGCTTCAAAACGGCTCAGAAACCTGCGTGCGACGTCGCTATGTTACCAGCTGAAGTTCAGCTCTGCCTTCCTCTCCTGTGTGTTTGTTCAATAGTTTTCACTGGTATTTCCAATGTTTGCAGTGAGGTCTGAGGATGGATCCAGAGTAACCAGAACATTATTTCAAAATGAGATTCCATCCACCTCCGTTGCATTGGGTGTAGAGGCGGATAGACAAGTTATCTGAAACCCTGGACACATAAAACAAAAAACTACCTGCAAAGCCAGATACCACTTGGCATAAGCCTGAAAACTACTGTAGTAGTCCATGAAACACTCCTCTCATGTAAATGCCACTGACATAGATTAAACTGAACATTTGCACACAATAAGCCTATATAAAGACGAATCATAAAAGTAACAAAAACATGTCAGAATACAAAAGGAAATGCACTTTTAGTTTAGTTTGTAGCTGATTACTCTGATAACACTGGTGGGAACAACAAGATTTTAACAGCATGAATAGTATGGCCAAATATTAGTGACCATCCATGTCTGCTCTTGTAACTTTGCAGGTGAAAAAGGAGGAATCAGTGGTGTAGTGGTGCCTGAAGAAGAGAGTATACTCTCATCCAGCTAAAGGATAAACGCCCTGTGTCATAAACTGTGACATGTAAGACAACTCTTGAATATTTAGCTCACCCAAAAATGGACCAGAAATATTTGCACACTGTCACTTCACTTCGGCTGTCTGACTTCAGCGAGTGAGGATCATTACGGGAACAGCTTTAGCCACAGAGGTGCAGATTTAGCAGTAAATACTGACCCGTAGACAGGTGAGACTGAAGTATTCCTTCCATCAGAAAATTGGTTGTCTCCGCCGCGTCTTTGTCATGCTAGGAAATAACATTCAGCTCGCAGAACACTGCCGAATGATGCAGAGTGGATCTAGAAGAGGGTGCACTCAATGCTGACTTAAGGAAAAAGTATGTATACTCTCTCTACCTGTGTACACCTTGGATGAGTGACAAGTGCGGGCGGTGCAAACATCTAAGGATTAGCTGCACAGTATATGTTAGCTAAAATACTCAACCACTGCTACTGATTTCTTACTTAATTTTAGCTGTACAAAGCTGTGGGCGGCGCTCCTACAGTCAAAACAACATGCAGAGGCTCAATGTGGCCGGTAACAATGGCATGAGACTGCTTCTTAAACTTCAGCAGTGGTGTAGTGCCAGAAAGAGTTGAGCATGGTCTGAGGTGTGACTGTGGAGCTGCTTGAGTTTGTATATGGGTGCAGTTACCTGATTTCTGTCTTTTTATCTATAAAGTTGCTGTTGTGTTGCTATTATTATTGTTATTATTATTATTGTGACCGAGCATTTGGAAGAAACTCTTAATTTCTACGTTTCTTAAAGCAGGAATGGGAAACAACGGGAATATTTGACTACAGTAAATAAATGAACAGACTTATCGTTAAATAATATTTCCTATTGAAATATGTTGTATTATATTATATAATCAGATATGTTGCCTCTCTATCCAGATCCTGTCATGGCTTCATATTAGAAGCTGGCTGAGATTTCACATCAGCAGGTGTAGACGTCTATGACAGGACACTTAACGCCTTTTAACTTCTTTAATCAAGTTGTTCATCTTCTTTTCCTTTTTCCTGCTTTACAACATGGCACCATCACCATTTTCTTGCTCAGCGCCCTGGGCGGCGTAATCGTCAAATCCATCAACACACTCGCCTCACATCAGATCAGCGCGGCGCTCTTTGAAGAAGATGGACGTTGTAGCTTTATCAAACAGACAAAGCAGTGATCTTCCCTTCCGGCGTAAAGCAACTACATACACCTTACAGCAACAAACACCTCTGTGTGTGTGTGTGTGTGTGTGTGTGGAAGCAGAACAAGTAGATGGGTGTAATTTCATAGGTGTGTGTGTGTGTGTGTGCGTGTGTGTGTGTGTGTGTAGGCGGACCTTGCCTCAAGCTAAAGTCATTGAACAGTTAAGGAGTTCCTGCTACACTCCAGGCTAAAGCTGAAATGCAACCGTCTGACCACGCGTGAAATTACCACCCTTTCATGAGTGCAAAACACACACACTCTGCTTATACACACACACGGACACACACACACAGATAATCTGGACATTCCCACATGCACAAATGTACTGTATATACAGTATCTGCTCACCTGTAAGAGACAAGCAAACACACACACACACACACACACACATGATAAAAGCATGTGAAGAAAGCATGTCATGGCTGTTAGCGGTAACATGCCATGGTGACACAAAAGTGCCTTAGAAGTGCTAATAGCCCTGCCACTGTCATCCTGTGTGTAGCTGTGTGTGTGTTTCAAGTCATTTTTTGGACAGCACAAACAAATGGAATATCTTTATTTACAACATACGGCACGCAGTTACAAAACGCTTCATACAATAACACGCGGATAAAAGGAAAATGAAAGGAGATGATCAAAGAATCTAAAGGCTCAAATTTATAAAATAAAATGTCAAATGAAACAATTTTCCAATAAGATTTTTAACTCAGAGAGGCCTCGCTGAAGCTCACAGTAATAGGTGCAATGAATGGTGGCTGAATTCCATTTAGCTGCTGCAGTTTCAGGGTCCATTTCTTGCATAAAAGGATCATTCAATCGGATTGAACTGAGCGAATAAGCAAATAAGAGAGGATCAGCTCATGAGTGAATATCACAGATTGGCTTTGGCCGCCACCATCCTGGCATCTTGGCAGAAGTTCTGCATAACTTTAAGCCTTAATATAATTTGATCAGCTGAATTCTATAAAAATTCACCCTCAGTACAGTTGTCATGAACAGGGAAACTAGCTATAGAGACCAAAACTATTTTTTGTACCAGGCTGTAAACATGTTTATTTCTTCTGTGAAGTTGGACATTTGAACATGGGGACTTATGGAGACTGACTTGTTCTGGAGCCAGCCTCAAGAGGACGTTTGAAGAACTGCAGTTTTTGGAACATGTAGTATGAGATCTTATATTGACTTGAAGAAAAATGCTTCTCCATCAATGACTAAAAAATAAATGATCTATAGCATAGACTGCTGTTAACATCAGAAATGTGGTGCATCCATACATTTTATATGCAAATGTTTGTTTCATTTTGGGGTAAACATGCTGTGAACCAACATAGAAAAATGTCACTTACCAAGTATTGCAAAGCCATGGTCAAGCCACAATAACTACTTTGTGGTTATAGGAAAATATCATAATCAGTGTTCAGTAAATAATGAGGGGTATCACAGTTATATCAAGACAAATGCTCATCACACATCCACCACTGAACCACCATATGTTCACTTTTCACTGCACCGTATTAAAGTTTCACAGCAGTTTCCACTTAACGTAAATCTTTAATTCAGAAAAGCTGCACATCAACACAATCCAGTCTGTAATCAGAGGATGAGCTCACTCACTCTGACGTTTCCATCTCTGCAAAAAGAAGAAGAAATGTTATGAAGTGAATTCTGTGATCTGTGAAGAGCAGGGGTGCCTCAAAACTCTCAAAAACTGCACTGAATTCGTCTCATAAAGTCTTTGAAAAGTTCACAATTATGGTTTGTGGTTGAGCGATGTCACAACAGCTGATCATCTTTGGGTAAAAGGATTGTTTGGGTGTGTTACCTCCATTCGGCAGTGGTCAGCGTGCCCCCAGTCTGGACATGCAGACTTAAGCACTGCGGTGGGTCAGCAGAAAAATATATTTTAGCCACATGAACAAGGTCCACCTGCAAAATATTCATATCAGATTTTTATTAAGTGTTTTCACCGCTTTACCATCAGACAGACTTCTGTATTCCTACACATAGGCTCGACTGTGTATTGTGCATTGTATTCTGTCACAGATCAGCTGTTTGGTTACAGCAGCACAGCCAGAAAAACACAAACACGTACCATCTGTGAAATATTTAGAAACGCGAAGTCCGATTTCAGTTTGATCGGGCAACTATCTGACCCGAACAGCTCAGATCTGCGGTATAATATGGTGTGGATGTTTGGCAGTCAGTGCCTAAGAAGAAGGCTGTCTGACAGCAAGGTGAAACTGAAAATATTCTGTACACTTAAAATGAGAGTTTTGTTTGAGGTGGGCCTTTTTCATGTCGCTAAAAGTACACAGGGACTTCTGTCTGCTTCTCCAAGCCTCTGTCTACTCGTACAACCCCACTTCAAAACACCCAGACTATCCCTGTGTAAAGTATGGAGAATATATTAAAAGCCACTTTGTTTTCCTGGCAGAACAAAATCTCCAGCCTGTCATCACTGGCTCTCGTTGACTAAAGGTTTTCCGTTAGCTCAGCTGCTAACTAATTTTGAGCGTTCAATAACTCTCAGTCTGTCAATTGACGCTAAAAACTGCTCAGCTTCCTCAGACCGAGAACTCGATACAGAATGCACTCATGGTTTCTATACACAACCTGTTTATCTATCTGCCAATCAATCTATCAACCTGTGTTAGGCTTTACGCACATGCACACACACACACACACACACACACACACAGCCCAGGGTGCTGGTTTAGTAGGGTAATACAGTCTCAAGCCTTTCGCTCGGCAGTGTGTCACAGCGCATTATCCCAATTTCAGATCACAGTGAGCGTCATTTAGACACACACATACAGTATGTACTGCTTACACACACACACACACACACACACACACACACACTCACTCTGAGCCATCACAGCAGTCGTCAGTTAGATTTGGTTCTTTTGAAGCGGAGCAGAAGTGCGGTAATGTCACAGCCTTGGGCGACAGACTGCTAGCACCCTGACACCCATATTACTCCCTCCCCACTCCCTCCCCTCCAGCTCACCCCACTCCCTCCCCTCACCGAGCCTGCCTGCCTGCCTGCCTGCCCGCCCGCCCGCCCGCCCACCACCACCAACACCACCTTCCTGAAGCACACACATGCAGACTGTCACGGCATATCTAGCTCCAAACTCCTACTCAGTCTCTGTGTTTTAAATATCTCCATCTCAAATAATGTCTGCTGTTTCTAGAGGAGCACTGTCCTCTCCAGCACAGAGAGAGAGAAGGCTGGGATACACTTAACAAAGTGTGATATAACCATATTCTTGCTCTCCATGGCTTTTTTTTTTTTTAATGGCAAATTTTTAAATTCACTTCTCTGATTGTTCCCTGTCTCAGCCCCTCAGCGGCTTATGATATGCAAAGAAGTCGCTACAAAGGTAATGGAGGTTTTCCTCTTCACCTCTACTTAAGCTTAAACACGGGATACGACACAAGCTCAATAAAACTTTAATATTATCTGGTCTGTGAACAATTTCTTCCTGAGTCACATCAGGGGGATTTTTTATAAGCAATAGTGGTTGCTTAACAATGACAACAACTTCAACAAACTTCAACTGCAGCCAACCGTTGCTGCATAAATGACATACCGGATGTATAAGGCCAGCAGCTCCTCATGTTGCGGTGATGTTCAAGGATCATTCTGGTTTAATATATCTACTTATTTTAATAAAAGTTTTAGTGACACTAAACTCACTGAGCTCATTGCTGAGATCTGGGTACGTAGCTTGAAAGACTCCTCGAGAAACACAAGCAGTCATACGCTCAAATCCCTGAGTAAACATGATGGTCAATAGTTCAGCTTGGACCATCTCAGATGCTCAGTTTTAGTCTCACCTCCAAAAAAAATAAATGATTAAGATAATATTTGTGCTTGCCACATCATTGTAGGTCACCATGAGCTCAGATCTCTGAAATGAAACCATGAAAATAAGACCCCAGTTGAGTAAATATAACATCAGCATAGCATCATAAGAATTAAAGTGTCTTACTGTGATTAGACTGTAGAGGGAATGTTAGCGTAGCATGAAGCGTATGTTGGCTGTGATGATAGTTTTACTGTAAAGCTGAGGTGAGCTCCGGTATTAGCCAAGTATGTGGCACTAAGCCGCCTTTCACTTGTCTTCTCACCTCTGCCTCCACAAACGAGGCAATTTGGGAAATGTGATTTTAGCGCTCCGACAGCGGTCAAAGCAAACGGGACACTGTTTGTGTCTCCAAACTGTGTTCACGAATCTGTGGAAGTGACATATCGACTGAGAGATTTATTCAGTTGAAAAAGAAAAACATCTTCTGCTGCTTCCAGTGGATTCTCCTCGGGTCCCTGCTCTGTCTAGTCATCGGTCACACTCCGGCTCAAGGACGATGTTTGAAAACATTTGGGAGGAAAAGAAAAGACTGTCTCCAAAAATATCTGTGTGTGTTCATGTGCATGGAAGCTATTTTTTATGGTCGAGCAGACCTGTGTGTGTTGCTGTGTTGTGTCATTATCTGTATATCCGTCTTCAAGTATACGGTGTGTGTAGAGATGTGCATTGTAACTCTTTTGTGTATAATATGTGTATTAAGTATGCTGCTGTGCATGGATGTATATTACTTTGTTTGCAAGTGCTGCGAAATGCGTGTGTGTGAGTGTGTGTGTGTGTGAGTATGAGATAGACCATGGCCTGAGGTCATATCTGCGTCAGGCGGCTGCTAGAGCTCAGTGCCGGAGCATGATCCCCTACGCCTTTAATTAGACACATTAACATACACACACACACATACAGTACACACAGACAGAAACACACACACACACACACACACTTCTTCACTCTCACTTCATCCTCATGCTGTCTCCCTCCCTCTCTCTCTCTCTCTCTCTCTCTCTCTCTGCCTCCCACAATAGGCCTGTTGCATGACCCGAGGCTATGCCGACCACACCACATTAAAACCTGGACTAATCAACCTCATACTCTCATGGACACTTACACACACACACACATATAAGCCCACCCCCATGCGAGTCACACTTAAACTCACACACACACACGCTCTCAAGCTTGTTAATTCTCCAAACAGAACATGAACTCAGAGTCATGGTGGTTACAGTGTCATTAGATGTGGTGACTGCGGTGAGGGGTGAATTAAACCTTGAATATGACCGAATAAGCAACAGGACGGACTTGATTTTGGGATGAAAGAAGGATGCGGGGATGATTCGATACGTCCCCTTAAGCTTTTCAACTGTACGTCGTACAGTCGCAGAGAAGAAAAAAAATCGATTCGCCCGCCTGTGGTCAAATTGAACCAATCACCCGCTGAGTAAATGTATAATCATGGTGGTAAAAGTAATGTAGCGCAAGGTCACCGTGCTCGAATCAGTCATAACACATAGAGGCAGACCGAGAGGTAAAGATAAAGATACCAAAGAACACCACTAGTGACGGAGGACATCGCTAACTGAGCTCAGTTAGAACGATCACACAGGTTGGTAACAACCTCTCATTTTGCCATTGTATCTAAACCAGCTGTTTGAACATAAGCACACCTGGAATGTTGGTTATAGGAAACTATGTGACTGACTGCACAACTATTTCAGTTGTGCTTTAGGCCAAGGTTGAACCTGCAAAATCTAACTTCTGTTTACAGACGGATTAAATAACAAGTTTGACTTTGCTGGCACATACCGTATAACTGAATGTCCCTGGTTCGATTCCAGCCAGGAACCTTTGTTCTATATCATACTCCCTTCCCTCTCCTTCCCCACATCGCCATCTCTACTGTAAAATGTTGAATGAAAGACTGTGTTTTCCCTCCTAAAAAATTGAGTTTAAGGGGGGGAAGTTGTTTACAACCTGTAAGATTGTCTGACCTCCCCTGTCCCTCACTGGAAATATCCTCACATCCTCACATCTCAGCAGCAGTGTAAAATCTTGGCTGCTGGCTTCCCGAGAAAAACGAGAGAATCGGTAGTTTCGTCATTCAGGCCCCTTAACGCCAGACTTTAACACAGTTTCCTATGACAGATAAGAATAATGCCCCAGATTACAAAAATAAGGAGTTTTTCTCTAAAACTGACAGGCTGAATTTGATATTTTGCATGTGTTAAGATGCTGAGGCGTTCAGGGCCCTGGTGACAACAATGCAAACCCTGCAGTTTGGTGTGAGAAGGAGAGTGCTGGATTGGCCCGCTACAGGTTTTTGAAGGCTGACACTAATATTTTGGCACACATCATGGCTCCTTGTGTTTTTTTATTCTTCTTAAAGTAAAAAACAGGATATTTAGAGCATATTTAGAGCTCACTGAAATCTTCAAATCTGTTCAGATTAACCGTGTAATATTGACAAATACAAAATAAATGTGTTCAAACTGACTGTATCTACAGTTTGCACACATATCTCGCTTTAAATGAGCGACTCAATACATTAACACTGGTTCAGTGTCTCTACTTGATGTAACAAAACAGATGTATGCACTTGACTGTTGAAATTTATCAATACTGCAATAATCTCAACTGCATGTGGCTTTTTCTACCTTTGGCAAACAAGACAATCTGCAGCGTATCCATGCAGGATATTTAGTTTCACACGAGACCTGAAGTTCACCTCACAAATGAAGAGACAAAAGAAGAAACAATCAGTAATCAGCGGACTTGCCTCGGTTCGTTGAAAATCAGTAGGTTTCCACCGGCTAGTTGCTTGAGGTGTGGACGTAACAGTAGCCTCGGGGTGCATAGCCAGGGATCCTTGAGGCTGCCATAAGGAAGTATTGCGAGTAATAGAGGCATGCACTGGCCACTAACCTGCAGTTAAATACACTGGGAGGCACACACACACACACACACTGTATAGAGTCTTTGATCCAGACACACACAAGCTTCTGATAAATCTGTATATTGACAAAACAATTAAATATTATTAAAAACTATTTCACATTAGCTACTTATTGACAGGTAAATATGAGAATACACACTCAACAACTCAATGTTTATCATCCATATATCCCTATAAACAATGTATTGATCAAATGTGAGCTGTCTTAAAAGAAAGTTTACCTAAATTAATATATTGATGAAAGTTACAGCAGACCAAGGATAGGTTAGTCATAAAATCTCTCGCATGAAAACAAAAGACAGAGCTTGGTTACATTGTAGCGGTGTAGCGGAACTCATGGGAGCTTGACATTGCTTCGTGGTGGGAACCACACATGCAGATTGTGACTCTTGTTGATCTTTCTCAGTCGTGGTTTCTTTGCAGCAGTTTGACCATGTAGGCCTGATTCATGCGGTCTCCTCCTGAACTGTTGATGTTGCGATGTGTCTGCTACTTTGAACTTGGAGCATTGTAGCAGAGGTAACTCTTGGTCTCTTCCTTTCCTGGGGGGCGGTCCTCACGAGAGCCAGTTTCATCATCGTTTGATGGTTTTTGTGACTGCGCTTGAAGACTTCTTGATATTTTCTGGATATTTATGTTTTAAAGTAATCAAGGGCTGTTGTTTCTCGTTATTTAGTTGAGCTGTTCTTGCCATAATTTGCTACAGTAGTTCAAATATGTCTATTTACTGCATGCCAACACCACCTCTGAACAACTCAACTGATGGTCTCAAACACATGAAGAAGTCAAGAAATCTCATTAATTAACCTTTGAGAAGGCACACCTTTTAATTGAAAGGTAGTCCAGGTGATTTTGACTGGATGTCATCCTTGTGATGTGGCAGCATCCATATATCTTGGCAATGAAGCTGCTGTATAAAATAATGGACAAAACCACACAATAATGCTTGCTACCAACACAGTGTCACATATTCTGTATGTTTACAAGGTTTAAATAAAGAGCATGCAGGCTTTTAGTCGGTGCTTGGCACTTTTGGATGAAGTTATACACTTGCAGCTGAGTAAACATGCATTATACACACACACACACACACACACATAAACACACACACTCATATATGATGGAGCAGTAGGCAATCGGACATGAAGGGTAGAAAGAGGTCGATGGTTCATGCTCCGAGCACCTCTCACCTGGAAAACTAATGATTATTGACTTCCCTCCAGCGAGCGTTGGAGACGTTCGCCTCAGGCCCTCGACCAGCTCCACCCCCATCCCCCAAACACACACACACACACACACGCACACACACACACATACAAGCTACAGAAGTACAGTTGACACTAGACACATGCAGCCTCAGAGGCAGAAGGCATCAGCCATTTAGCATCGTTCTAACGGAAACCACGCACACACACATTTAGTGTTGACAGGGAGGGGTTAGTGAGGAAAGGAAGGGGAGGGCGGGTCAAAGAAGATGTAGAGAGAGGTTTGGTGAAGGGGGGGAGGTGGGGTGGGGTGGGGGGGGGGGGGCATTGTCTGCCTCTTTTTTAATTTTTTCTACTCCGGTAGCAGCAGCATTGCCTCGGGGGCTTCAGCCCTGCCACTCCCTGCCAGAGGAGAGAGGCTGTCACTACGTGTCTGTGTCACTCTGTGTGTGTCATAGTGTGTTTATGTGCACGTGCACATCAACAGTGTGCACGTGCACGCGTGTGCATTTTTGTGCTTCTTCCACTTGTGTGTGTGTGTGTTTTCGTGCCAGTGTGCAAGTTTGTGTGTGTGTGTGTCACTCCTGCTCTGTGTCAGCTGCCTAAAGCTGCCAGGCCACATCGTCTCTCTCTCTCTCTGTTCCTCAGTGTGTGCTTCCCTCTCTCACTCGCCGGGCCCTGATTGGCTAATCCGTTGGTTTCCGGGGGTAACCAAGGCGTTGATAAGCTGGGAAGGAGGGGACGGCGGCAGAGTTGCAGCTAGCAGCGTACACAACTTTTCTGTCATCACCAAAAGTGGTTTTGTGAGGAAAGTTCTAGTTTAGTTCTGATTAATTAAATTGAATTTAGTGCAATCAGTTAGTTGAATAACAGAAGATGACCAGCAATTTTTAGAATAGATTAATCTTTTAGGTAATTTATTAATGGAGTAGTTAGTTTGTTTTGTTTTGTTTTTTTTACTTCGGGAATCAATAAAGTCTAATCTTATCTCATTTCAACATTTCAGCAAAATACACTTATTTGCTTTCTAGCGGAGACGGAGACAAGAAGATCGATATCAATCTGATGTCTGTGTGTTAAATATGGAGTTGGGGCTGGAAGGCAATTAGCACAACTTAGCATGAAGCCTGAAAGCGGGGGAGAAAGCTAGCTTAGCTCTGTCTGAGGTACAGAAAAAATACATCTAACAGCACATTTGACACTCGTTTTAATTAAGACTTTATATCTTGTTTGTTTATTCCACACATAACAACACATGAACGACTACTGCGAGCGGACGTCCTGGTTTGTTCGGCATTGTGCCAGGAGTGTTCTTTCACTATCAAACCTACTGAATTAAAATGCAGCGCTTACAGAGACATGTATCATCTTCTGCCCCACTTATTATTAATCACTCCTGAATTATTGGCAAGCATCATAAGCTACATGATGCTTTTGACAGAACCGCTCAGTATGCTAACAGTTAGCTGTGTTGCCAAAGAGTCTTTTCTGAAGACTTACTCCTTTGTAAAAGCACTCTGCGATTTAAAACGCAGCGTTCGTGGCATCTGAGGTGTTGAAAGGTGCGCTCTGCAGGTGTTAGAAGGGTTTACGCTTTAGCTCGCTTGTATGTTTAGCTAAGCTAATCGGCTTCATACGCGTAAGAGAAATGAGCAGTGATGGCTATAATTTAAGAAATGTTAATGATATTATTGCATAGATACAAAATGTATTGATTACGCTGGTGGATTACATTGCTGTCAGATGTCTTAAGTTTGTACATTTTACCTTCATTAGCCACCATTAGCTGAGTAAAAGACCAAACCTAAGACCTGCAAAACCTCAGTGTGTTTTTTTTTCTTAAAAATGTCTAAAAAAATCACTTTAAACAAATATTTGTTTAATTGGGAAAATACTCAATTGAATTATAGATAATGAAAAATTATTAGTTTGCAGACTTAATCTAAAAACGACGACACCACTGCTGTTTTCTCCACTACTGTATGTACAGTACAGCCACTTCTCCAAGTCAATAATCAGCAGCACACACATATGACTCTATGGGATAAAATCAAGTCACAAACTGAGGCTCATACCTGTTTATTTGAAAATTTGTGACATTAAACATAAGAGAGCCTCTGCTCAGTTTGGACGGCTTGAATTAAAAATATCAGCAGAGTGACAGACACCGGCCTGTTTTCATCGTCAGTGAAAGTATCAGTTGACTGATGTGAGGTTGTGGTTGTGTGTCTGCTGCCATCTGTCTGGGATGTCTGGCTGGATTCAGCTCGTCAGTGCAATGTGAGGAGGTTTCCCACAACTGACAGATGTGTTAAAGCCGAATCGGCCCTCGAAAACCCAGCCGTGTCACCTCTGACACGCCGCTGTCAGCTTCCCCCTGACAAGCTCTGGAAGTGAAATGTCTCTCTTGTTCAATTCAAAAGAAAGCATCCTTTTTCTCGAGCATTTTTAAATGTTTTTTGTTGTGAGAGTGATTAAGAATTTTTTTTTTTACTGAAATTTCAACTTTCATATTTTGCTTTTAGCAGGAAGAATTATATATTTGATGGTTGAGATCTCGTGTTATCAAAGTTCTAAATAATTTGGGTGATTGAATGACACAAAACAGTCACAAAACGTGCTTGTGATATTTTAGATGATTACAGCATTTGACTTGAAACTAGAAAACCATTCCTCACTCACTCACTCACTCTAAACTCTACACACATATAGGACATTACACTTAGCATACACAGAAATGTATTATAAAACATGCCAACAGTTCAATAAATCGAAGAAGAGAAGAAGAAATGGATTTGTTTAAGCATGCACCACTACTGGTTACATTAATGGTAATAAAATGGTGAAATTATCTGTGATGTATCTTACAGTTGAAGGAGTATAAGCCAGCTCACACATAATAAGATCTGGCACAGAATGCTAATGATGTTTGCATCGCTGACCTACAAGGTTTTTTATTGTATTTCACCTTATTTGCATTTGTATTTGTGCAAAAACTACTGTGACCGTCTCAGGCCTCGACTCATTGTTACATGGATGTCAGAGCTAATGAACGTGACAAAACAATGGGAACAATAGCTTGGTGACAAACAGGGCAACCATTGTACATATACAGCAGGATTTACAGTACATATGGGCACATACTGTATATACATGCATACATACTACTGTCCTGGGTACTCATGATGGGCATATATATCCCTAAATATGAATAAAATCTACAGATTTGTGTCATAATTGTCAATCATTTTAGGACCGTTTTGTACATCTGGTCACTCCAGAAGTATTTTAGAGAGCATGCAACATCAGGTCTTATAATAACGGTCTGCACTGCATCTTGCTTTACACTTTAAATCCTTCCATAAATTATGTTTATAACCAGCTAATTTGCAACAGAAAATACTTTTTAAATATGCCTTAATGCCTCTCTGATTATGTTTTTTTGATTAACATAATAAAGCAATGTTGTTTATTAACGTATTGCACTTAGCAAGTTGTAAAAACGTTAATATTGAACATACACTAACAGGGAAATGTTCATTGTTCTCTGATATATCCAGAATTCTGCTGCTCGTCTGCTCGCCCACAACCGCTCGCAAGACCACATCACTCCTGGTCTGAAGAATCTTCACCAGCTCCTGTGTCCACCACTTCACCACAAGCACCGGACCTGGGGCAACAGAGCCTTCTCCATTGCTGCCCCCTTCCTCTGGAACTCTGCACCACATCTGAGTATGTAATAACAATAATTATTATTATTATTGTTATTACTGCCAGAATAATGCAATTCACTTTCCTCCAAAGTTTCTCACCTTACAACACAAAACATATTGTCTGTCAACATAATAAGCTGTGATTATAGTTTTGAACATAATGTTACTGGGGAAACAATTTAATATTATATTAAGGTAATTTTGACAATGGAACACTGTCCACTTACATAAAAAGCATTGCATTATGTTAAACTTCATTGTTCTTATAAATAGATGTGCTGCTGATGTTCAGATTGCCTCGAAAGCAAAATGATTGCACGTCCTGTCAGCAGTTGTTCTGGTTCTTGATTTTGCACTGACTTCATCCTCGTTACTGATTTACCAGCTGACCAATGAGCAGACGGGCAGATAGGGAAGAGGGGTTACAATAAAGGGACGTGTGGAAAGACAGGGCAGACTTTTAACTCTTTTAATTCTGCTGGAGGAAGCTGGTTAACCCTTAAGTGTTTCGCCCTGAGGACATCTATGAAAACTTAATCAGCCCCACCTGGGATAGGCACCTCCACAACAATGACTGCTTGTGTGTGTATGTGTGTGTGTGTGTGTGAAATGTGCATGCACGGATAAAGGCTGTGAGCCGTGGTCAGTGAGGTATGCAGGTCTATTTCTTATTGATGAGCGGCTAGCAGCAGATGGGCGGAGTCTGCGGTGTGGCGGTGGTGGCAGCACCACAGAAGAAGAAAAGGGCGAATCAGTAGATGAAGGGCATCCTGAGGACCATATGCACCCGTTCAGATCGGTTAGCATGCCCAAAGGCATGAGTGCTTTCATCTGAATAAGCCAACTTTGTACTGCATGCAAAACCACCGTAGTAGCTGCAGGTCAGTGTGTGGGGTGGGTGTGCTCTTACAACAATGTGTGTGTCTGCCTGCAGAGATCGATAGTTTTGGTGTCCGATGGTCTGCTGCTCATCAATAGCATTGATCACATCGTATCTTATCTATTCTTTATGGTAATGCATTGAAGCTAATGAGACCACACTCTCGCACATACACACAGTGCTCATCCCACCTGAGAGGTAATTTCTTTCTTTTGCTGAGAGGCACCAGAACAAAACATTCATTTATTATTCAGAAATATATTATTCATCTATTCAATTAGCTACTGTTCTTCTCAGCCAACCTAAAGAATCAATGTGGGCAAGAGATATGATATGCACAGTCCGTCGTCTGACACACACACGCAGGGAGAGGTCAGTTAGACTGTGATTAGAATATGGAATGCAATCTCTAACCTGAAACCACAAACTACACCGGCAGAGCAGCAGCAGCAACACAGATCCTCACGCTCACACTTACACATCCAGAAAACACACACGGGACGTACAAAGAGGTCAGACTGTAAACTGATAAACCATTCAGGGACACATGCAAGGTTTCATGCATTTGAGTGTCTTCTATTCTAAATGTGATTTCAGCAGATTTGCTCACTGCTAAGAATGCAGTAAGTTGTTGACCTCAGCCCAAAAGTCCTGGTATCAACAGCAGCCTTCCAAATCTCATGTCAGTCAAACCCTGGATATGATGCAATATGTCATACACCTGCTTGTATTTATACTGCAGTGAGTTTTGCACTGTTAACCTGGTTTCACTCACTAATTGTAGTAGAGAAGTCCTAGAGAAGTCTGCGTTTTGTTCACATGGAGACTGCTAACGCCAAACCTAAAAGTGCAATACCACTTCACAAATACAGTCGACAACTTTGCTAACAGCCAAACATCAAGCGAATGCAACAACACAAGACATAGCATCCAGCTTGGCTTACTAGTCCAACAGAAAGAAGCCCAGCTCGGCGTCTGTCTTTCATCCTTTTATTTAACCAAGATCTCACAACGACTAAAAGTCAACTACAATGCTTGCTTGCCCTGCTCAGGTTCTGGTACGACACTGGCTCTGCTCCCTGTCATATTCCCCTGAAAAGCTCCTCTTCCTGGTGGTCCAAATTGCTTGTAGTACAAACACCTTCCTGGTGCTCTGGGCTCACAGTTCGGGCAGCCAGGCTAACAAACTGAGCTAACAGTAGCTAACAGCAACTATAGCAATCATTTCTGTTGAAAATACATCACGTCTGTCAGAATAGTACTATAGAATGTGTCCAGTGACTTAGGTTTGACCATGTTAGTCTTAATAAAGCATAGGAAAAAAAGGCATAAACCCAAGTTCAAGTAATGATCTCTCAAAATGGAGAAACACAAAGTCTGGTCAGTAATATTCAATTAACTTCCCATAAGCTCTATGAGTAATAATAAGTTGCTGCGTTGAACCAGCAGGGACACGGCTTAATTTTCCTGTTTACATAGTGAAGTGATGGCTCAGCAGATGAACATCTGGTCGAAGAGTCATAGCCAGTTCATTTTAATTCTATAACTCACCACTGCAGCCAATGAGGAAACAATAACGTTTGGTGTGCCGTGTCTTTTTAACCAGCAAATTTATAGCAAAAACTGTTCATCAAACATTTTTATGGAGTGAACATGCCGACACTCTGACACTGACCCGTGTGTCAGCATGTCGGCCTCCGCGTCACTTTGGGGATTCAATCTTGACAAAACAGAGCTGTCTCCAGGAGGAAATAACCAGAGGTTACATCCCCATTTGTCGTATTCGTCAAAAGAAAAAGACTCATCCATTTAATATTATGCATTGCCACCCATCATCAGAGTATGTTGAAGAGATAAAGAAAGAAATAGAGAGTGACAAACAGGAAGAGAGAGATAGAAAGAGAATAAAGAGGGAGAGTGTGTTCATATGTGTGTGTGCGTGCGTGCACGGTGGTAAGTTAGCTTCAGATAGAGACATTGGGCCATTTTTTGTCCCTCCTCGGAGGGGATAATTATCTTTTGCATATTCATGTATGCAAAAACGACATGAATAATTTCCCTCTCCACCTTCCTCTCCCTCTCTCCAAAGGTTAGCTCATTAATTACAGCCCAACAATTAGCAGGAAATATTTTTATAATTAATTATTTGGTGTTTCTTTGGCACCAGCAATCGTGCATAACTTACAGCAGGGTCAGAGCCCAGGACAGCTGTTGAGAGTGTCTGTAGCAAATGGCGCGCCCATGCTAATGCGGTACATACTTGTTCTTTTAGTTTTTAATGTTATGTGAGTGTGTGTGTGTGTGTGAGAGAGAGAGAGAGAGAGAGAGAGAGGATATGGACTGAAACTATTTCAAAATAAAAGCACATCAGCATACGCACCATCAAGGCAAAACCGCACAGAAGCAGATCAACGCACATGTCAAGACAAAAACATGCACACACAGACCAAACGCTCTCCCTCACTCTCACTCAAACTCACCCTCACACACACACACGCACACACATGCACACACACAGGCAGAGGTCTGAGTGTTGGTTGTTGCCTGTGGGCCTGTGGTCTTTGAACTGCCTCTCAGACTCCAGTCTGTCCAAATTCACTATGAGAGATCCAGCTCTCTGCCTGCCTGAACTACTGCAACTCAAACACACACAAAGAAAGAAACACATGCACATACATAACCCAAAGACAGACAGACACAGACAGATAGGCAGGCAAACACGTGCACTGAAACACACTCCAAATCGCTTCACCTTAGCTTCCTGCAAAAGTTCTTGGAAAGTGGGTTTTTTGGTTTTCTACCTGGAGTAAAACGTCCTCCAAAAACTTCAGGTAGGAAATTATTTAGGAGATTCATTTACCAGTCAAATATTCATGTACCATAAATGATTCTTCTATGTTTTCCAGTCTGAAGAATCTGATCTGCAGAATCCAAAACATACTGCGATGTCTGAAAAGCAACTAACGTGTTGCTAGATGACGAATATTAGTGTAACATTAGCCTGCTGTCTTCTAGATTGTATGTGCGGTACGGTCAGAGAAAAGACAGTGGTTAGATCTGTCACTGTTATACAACCTTTTAACCCAGAAGGTAAGTGGTGCTGAAAACTTTCCAACTTTTTGCATTTGAGTTCATTTCATTGGTCTTTTTAGTTATGATACTGTACCTGTGAAAGTTAATTCTGCATAACTTTAAGCCTTAATATAATTTGAACAGGTGAGTTGTATAATAACTCATCCTCAGTATGGTTGTCATGAACAGGAAAATTAGCTATAGAGACCAAAACTTTTTTTTGTACCAGGCTGTAAACATGTTTATTTCTGCTGTGCAGTATTTTAACATGGGGACTTATGGAGACTGACTCACTTCTGTAGCCAGCCTCAAGTGGACGTTTGAGGAACTGCAGTTTTTGGCACTTGTCACATTTAAGCATAACCATTTACCTGAACTAAATTGACATTCAAAATGTCCACCTGTGACACGCAGCCCAAAGATGGTGAGAGAGGACACATTTTCCTTTTTCACATGATGTAGTCATGTACATGTAGAGACATTCGAGAAAGCTCGTTGTCATCTTTACCACAACAGGTGCTCCAGGTGATAAAAGCTGCAGTTTTGCTCACCGCATTTGATGCGAAGTGAACAATACGACACGATGGTAACAGATTCCTTTGGTCAATATACCAAAGGCTGTATTGCTTCGCTGTCACTGCGGTGTACGGCGGATAATTTCCCTCCTCTCGCGTGAAGGCCTGGCATCTTCTCACTTTGATCCAAACTCTCTCCTCACGCTGTGAAATGAGAGGTGATGTGACTGCGGTGCCGTATGCCGCGTGTGTAGTTTGTCTCTCAGCTTTAAAGAAGTGCGTTTGAGCGCCGAGCAACCTGTCCTGTTCGCTTTCTCCTGAAGACTAATTTACCCACGCTGCCTCTCATGTCTGCGCCACTCTTGCACCGCAGCGAAAGGAGTTGTTGACTTCCACAGAGGAAGGAAGAAGGTGTGCATATGTACACTCATCAGTAAGTGTGTGCGTGTGTGTGTGTTTGTGCGTCTGAGAGAGAGAAATAGAGATGGGGATGACGCGTGGGTGTTTGAAGAGTGAAAGGAAACATTCTCCCGCTCTCTCCTCCCATTAAACATATTTGTACATTTCATCGCCAATAAAAACAGCAAATCAATCTCATCCAGCACTCTTCAGAGGGCCCTTTGAAGTCTTCTTAGTAAATGACCTCCCACTTTCCCCATCAACCGCAACCTCCCACACCCCCCGAAAGGGAAAAAAAAAGACTAGTGCAATATTTATCTCACTTCACAAATTTTTTAAGTTTTTTCTTTTTTTTTTTTTTTTTAAGGAAAATCCTTGAAATTTTCATCAAAAGCATTCTAATCAGGCACTCCTCAGGTCAGCTAATGAGTTGGCAGGAGTGGGGCCCTCGCCGGGCGGTTCTCTTCAAAGGGTTAGCTCATTAGCGTTAGCGGCTCTGATTATGATACTTTCACATGCTCCCCCTCACACACTCGTTCACACACACACACACACACACACACACACTTGCTGGCTCATTGACGCTCTCTCCTGCTTTCACACACACACACACACACACACACACACACACACACACACACTGAGCTGTCATTAGCTCAGTTAGCAGCATTAGCATCATTAGCAGCCAAGGTCAGTGTTTGAAGGCAGAGACTGACGAGTGACCTCCATCTTCCTTCAAATGTCTCCAAAGTTACATCGCTACAATTAGGCTGGAGGAAATGAGAAAGGAAAGGAAAGGAAAGGAAAGATGGGGGCAAGGAAAGGAAAGGAAAGGAAAGGATAGGAAAGACAAAGTGTTGGGTAAAGGATTAAAAAAAAATGATGCTTTGCCCTTTGTGCCCTTAAACTTTCCAGGTTTTCCGCAGCGAGCGTTTCCCACCATCTTTCTTTGAAACGAGTTCACATGTGATTTGGCTCAACTCCGCTGAGGATTAATTAAAAAAGATGAAAAAAGATGTCACCCCTTCGTGGATTATTCAGCCTCCCATTTACCTCTTGATAACGTCACGTCTCGCTCCATGCGGGGACTCTTTGGAGGAGTTTTTCATGTTTGCTGACATTCATTCATGGTAAAAGGCTGATTAGTGTGAATTATTAAATTATTCTCTACTTACGTAAAAAAAAAAAATCTCACATTTGAGTCACATTTGAGACGGTAGATTTCATTTCCGTTTACCTTTTGCACAATTTGTAATCAGAATTCTGATATTTCTACTATGTTTATGCAATATGCTGCAGAGGATGTGACAAGACTACATAATTAAGCACCAGGACAGGACCTGTGATACCTCAAGGCGTTTCATTGCTGCTTCACCTAATTGCACTCTCTTTCTTTCTTTATTTTTCTAATTTGTCTCTTCTAATCCACTTGTACCTTGTGGTGGTGTTATCAGTGTGTTCAAGAGAGGTTGACTACAAACAAAGGCCCCTCCAATGGTTTTATTCTTTACTCTTTTTTTTTGCCTTGGCGTTTTCACTTGCAACTCACTGAAATAAAGTAATGTCTACCTGTGGCCTCTCTTCACCTCTTCGTTTATGGCCTTAGCACTGACATAAACTGTGAGCAGTTCAACTGAAGAGTGTTTTTTTTCCTTCTCAGATTATTTCATTAAAAGTTAGAAAGTTAGAAACTAGTTAGAATCATCCTTGTGTGAAGGTGTATTTATAGCATCTTGTCTTTTTAAATATGTCATTTGTTTCCCACTTCAGCTCAATGTAAAATCTTAATGTAATGTCAATTTTGTTGTTTTTAATTGTGTTCATTGCTTCTTTCTATTAAGATAACATTACAAATCTCACCGCTGACTGTTTAAGTTTAACCCAAAGAGGGCGCCACAACTACAGGTCAAAAACATGTGACATGGACAGTGATTGGCCAAGAGGAGGGAGCGCATCCTTTAAAATGTGCACATGCTTTCTTTAATCAGAAATCATTTTAAAGTTGCTTGAAAGGAAGATAAACCACATGAAACTCGTCATGGCGTCATGGTGAGATATCATGGATATCAGACTGAGGATTTGTTAAAACCAAAATTACCGTGAGGGAAGACTTGTCTTTCCCTCCACCAGCCTCCCTCTCGTTATCCATCCGTTCCCCTCCTCCTCTCTCACTTGTTCTCTGTGGTCAGTGTGTGACAGAGGCCCGGGGCTGACTAATGGCTGTGGGCGAGATGTCTGGGAGACGGATCTGCCCCTCTAATTCACTGGTGGTGGACACACTGGATTTAACCCGGACTGACTGTGAATGTGTGTTTGAAGCAGTGTGTGTAAATGTGTTTGAAAGCTGCAAAGAGAGAGAGAGAATCAGCGCTGCTGTGTGTGTGTGTGTGTGTGCATGCATGCGTGTACATGTGTGTTTGTGTGTGTGTTCCCAGAGAAAGAAGCCTATTGAAAAGCCTCTCTCCAGTCTATCAGATTAGCTCCATTAGTGGATTAGCCGGATTAGCGGGTTAATTGCACTCTGCTGCTGCGTTGGTGCGCAGAGGCTAATGTCGGCTAACGCTGGTTAATCACACACACAGCCGCGTTAGCCAGCTACCGCCACGTCTGGCAACATGGCACACACATCGGGGAAACCAGCGTACACCAGCTTCCCATGAGGATTAGGAACAAGACATGTTTGGACCACACATATTTTGCCAGTAGCTTTTTTTTTTTTGGCATGGTTTATCTATTTTTTAACTGCTGTTGTGTGCGTTTGTATTTTCTCTTAGTTTCAAACACTTAATCACATTGTGTTTTTACAGTTTTCAGCTGTTGGGTTTAGGCTGTTTTTGACTCTTTGTGTTGTAGGAAGCGTTCTGTCCAGTGAAAAGATGACTTGAAGCCAGACTCCCAGCAGGGAGGGGTGTGGGGGGTCATATGGCAGTGGGTGTTTACATGTTACAGAAGCTTACATCCAGGGACAGGCTGGAAAAATCAGTCTACCCTTGAGCAAGGAGACCCCTGACTGTACACTGAGCACACATGTTGGCCTTAACCTTCCCAAATATCATCATTTATAGAAGCCAACCTTAATAAAATCTGTTTTAAGTATCTTACAATAGGTTTTTACTTCTTTATGTGTCAGTATAATCTCAATTTTATCGTGTGATTAACTCCTTGTTAAAGAAGGAGAATGACGTACGGATGTCTGCAAACAAGGACTAAGTTTTGCCTCTAAAGTGAAGAGCTTTGCTGCAAACTCAAGTAATTCAAATCAGTGAGAATAAACAACAGCGTCCGCGCTACATGAATATATTTTTGGGAGTGTATGCTGCAACATGTTATCCTTATAAAGCCATGGGAATAGTCTGACTTAATTTGCTTTGCACGGTGCGCTCTGTCTGCGTGCGTCCTGCCTCAAACGACCCCCCGCTTATTGTTTATTTTATCGCGGACAACAAATCGGGAGATAAATATGAATGCATGCAAACTGTAGTGTTGGAAACAGCGTGTGGCGGCAGAAAAATGGAAACTTTTTGAAACAAACACAATTTAATATTTATAGCACGATGGATATAATGCAGTTTGTTTGATGAGCTGATGGAATACATTCTGATCAGGTTTTACACGAGCATGCTTGTTATTTCATTTTGTAATAGTCGTACTACAAGTAACTGCGATATCCTGAGGAACAATGGCCAAGTTTTGATGTCTCACTAAAAGAACCAGTGTGTTGGTTGCGACCCCCTCACCTCACAATCTCCTTCAGGGCACCCTGTAGCTCAGCTGGTAAAGTGTGCGACGTGTGCACAAAGAGTCCTTGCTTCCGGCCTTTTTTGCATGTCGTCCCCTCGCTCTCTCCCTGCTTTCCTGTCTGTCTTTGGCTGTCCTCTCAAACAAGAGCATAAAGTATATAGCACGGACCAGTCCCACATAACACAGCATTTATAACCCGATCAAAGCTCTTCTCTACAGATTGGCCTTTGCACAGTTACACAAATCTCGACCATTTCCAGTAAACAAAAAAGCAAACAATGTTCCCATAAAACTGAATGACAGGTACCAGATCATGCATGCATGTGCATGTAAAATTAACCTTTATGCTGAAAATTTCCCTAAAAGTTTCAGAGGACATGACAGATAACATAAGATGATTATATACTGTCTTCTTCAGGTGTGGTCGTAAAGTTGTCAGTGCTTAATAAACGTGTGTATGAGCATTAAGGTGATAAAAACATGAATATCTGCGTACATTGTTGGCTAATCAAACATCAAATTGGTTTCTAGTCTTAATTCGTAGTGAAATGTGAAATGTGCTCCAGCCCCGAGCCCTGCTGGTTCAACACCAGGTACAGATGTGTAAACAAAACCCAACTCAACCTCAATCAGCAGCACTGCAGAAATGAAAAGAAAGAGATAATCGGTCAAAGCGGCGGTACGTGATATGTTGCCGATGTGGTGCTGGAAGCTGAGCGAGTGTGGTGTTATTGATGCGGTAGCCAATGAGGTCTGACACATTGGCTTCAGGACAGGAAATGCCAGGGGTTATGGGTAAAATGGGTGTTAGCGAGAGTTGTGCAGAAAGCCAGAAGCACACCCACACCTATGCGCATCGCTCGCACGCAAAGACACACACACACAGACTTTCCATATATTCTGTGGGCACCTCGGCCTCATTAAGGGGAAGTGAAGGGCTCCCTGCTCATCTTTTAAAGATAAAACAAAGTGCTGTGATGTCATACCTCATCAGCCTTCGCCAAGGAGACGAGAAGCACTTTAGCAGAAAGAGCCGAGTGTGTGATCGCCTGAACGCACAGACCTCCCTCTGACACTCTCTCTCTTGCTTTCTTTCTCACACACACACACGTTCAGTCGCGATCGTGGCAGCAGTGGATGGTGGATGAGGGATGCATGTTGGTTTGGGGCTAAACATGATATCTCCTTTCCCCAGGGCCAACCAATCAGAACAACCTGCCAGGGAAAAACAACAAAAGCACTCAAGACCGGTCAGGAGAAAACACACTTAAACACACACATAAACATAGACACACACTAACAAGCGCATAAACCTAACAAAACACACACTTCTGTGCTCCTGCGTGCACCAAAATTCCCTCCAAGCAAGCATCCTTCAAGACAAAGAAATGCTTCTGCAGACACACACACACCCGATGAGCCTCATCTTCAACATTACGAGATTCATCAATACCCAAAATATCAGCAGCTATCAGCAGTACAAGCAAGTACAAAGCCGAGCTTCGTCGTCAGTGTTCTTAGAGTTGCACCAATGCCTGCGGGGGGCGGGACCTTAGGGTGGGAGCTAGGGGGTATGGGGCACAGGAAGTAAGTACCTGGGAGGCAGCAGTCAGGGGAAGCGCCTAAAGGTCCAGGGCCCAGGGAAGACAGAGTCACCGCTATCGGCTCTGTTAAGGGGGGAAGGACTGGGGCTAAGTGTTTCCAGGGAAAGTGTAATAGTAGAGGAAATGTTGTTAGGGGGATGAAACCGTGAAAACCAAATTGCCATAAAGAAGAAAAAGATGAGAAAAGTGGCGGTGAGGGTGTATCAGAATTTCACCTTTTCTCACGAGGCGTTTGTCGTTCCCTTGATCTGGTTTTCAGAGCGTTCTTTAGGGCATTTCTGTTGCCAGTTTAATTGAACTATGTGATAATATATCTGCACATGAAGGAACTGACTTCACGCAACCACACACAGGTATGGTGGCCTACAAGGGACGGTGGTCGTATCAAATGAGGTGAAATAACAACAAACGTGATAGAATTAAAGTTTTAATTTTTAATACAAGCTCAGGATGTAGTTCAAAGGCACGTCCGCTGAAAAGTAATTTTATTTTCCATTAATCCACACAGTTATTATTTTATCATTCAGTCTATGAAATGTCAACAAATCGTGTGAAATACCTCATCACAAGTTCACGGTAATGTTTTGTCTTGTTTTGTCTCCCCAGCAGCCCAAAAGCGGAAGAATTTTAAATTTGAAAAAAATAAGAAAATTTAATTAAATGTAATTAAAATCTCCTCATTTGACACACTGGAAACAGCAAACGTTTGGCATTTTGTCCTGATATGACCAAAATCTTAATTCAATTTAAATTGAATTCAACAGTTTTGATTATTTTCAGTTCATCCACTTCATCGTTCATCACTTTAGCACTAAATGCACAAAAACTTCATATAACTGTGCAGGTGACATGACGTTACACCATCAGTGACTCGGGGATGTGCAGGTGTAGCAGGATAAACATGTACCACACAACTCCTGACACTAACATTATTAGTAGTACTATATGGTCATTTAGAATTTATTTTAATTTCATAATTAAATTTTATTATTTAATAAACTACATCTATATGCCAAAAAATGTGTAACTAAGTAGATTCACTTAAATACTGTACTTATGTACACATTTGAGGTATTTGTACTTCATTGGAGTATTTCCTGTTTATGCATCTTTGTACGTCTAAGCCACTAAAATACAGAGTACTGTATTCATCCTGTAAAATATGATGAACTGTTACGATTTAAGTCGTTAATGTCACATCATATAATTTACACCTCAACCAACTACAACATTAAAATGCTGTTTAGACATTTATACATCAGTTTTATAATAAAATAATAAAATATGTAAAAATATAATATAAACAGTCGGTGTTCTGCTACTTTTACTTGAGGAAAGGATCTGACACTTTTTAATACTACTTCCACCACCACACCATCTATTCTCACACACCTCTGTGTACTACACATTTAAATATAGAATATATAATCAATGACAAACTGTAGGGATCAGGTATATAACGTCTGGCAGTAACAGTCAAACCAAAAACTGCAGCTTTACTCTCAGTTGTGTGACTTTTACTTGAACCTCCACACAACTCAGAGATAACATAAAAAAAAAAACTGATGAAACGCCGTCTGTCACACACAAACACCAGAGGGAAAGACTAGTTATGCAACGCGAGGGGCCGAACTGGAGCTACATGCCGGCAAAAAAATTATCAACTCGTAACTGCATCAGTGTGGGAAACTGCAGATTTGTGAATCTATGAACAATATCCGAGTCAAACCATCAAACCACAGCTCAGGTGTAGCTCCCTGACAGAGGATTAGAGAGAAGAGACTCCCAGGTTTGTTTGAGGAGTCGACTCCATCGCTCTTTGGTTTGCCTGTGGGTCTCACTTGGTTGTTGACCCCTTATAGATCTTGACAAGAGTTTTCTCTCACTTTCTATTACATCATGTCGGCGTGGCGCGAAGACACCAACACGTAAATAAATAAATTAAAGATTCGGAGCATCGACAGCAAAAAACGTTGGATAGATTTTTTCTCTCTTTACTTTTTCTTTACTGCGTAGAATCTTTTTTTTTTTTTTTTTTAAAAAAAACAAGAATTACCGATAATTAATCCCCACATCAAAAATAAAATAAATAAAACAGCAGAACAGTGTGAGGATTTGAGGAGGGGTTGAGGTGGGGTAGGGGTATTTGGCGATGGCAGGGTCATTATAAGGGTGTAGAACAGTGTGGAAGAGGGGGCACCGGGGCAAGGAGGAGGGACGGTGGGGGTGACAGTTGAGGGGATTTGCGTGGGGTGAAGGCTGGGTGTGATGGAGGGTTCTGCTGGAGGGCTGGTGTGCGGCGGGGGCGAGGGTTGGTGGGGAGGGGGGGTATCAGTGGGGAATGGTGTCAGCTGCAGAGGCAGCAGGGAAAGCCGACATCTTAATAAAACAGCCTCGGGCTAAATCCCATTAAAGGCCTCAGAGCCTGTTACCACTGCTGGCCAGGTAGCGCACACACACGTAATACACATAACACACTCCACACATACACACACACATCATATATTTCTGCCTGCACGTACACACACACACACACACACGAATATATTATATATGGATCCATGTGTCCGTCTCTCTGTCTGTCCATGTGTGGGGGTCTTTCTTTGTGCTGTTTTTTTTTGTGTGTGTATGTGTATATGTGTGGTTTCACCATCTGACCGGCGTGCAATTATACCCTCCAAATCACACAATACTGCACACACAAAACCACCGAAACACACCTTCTCCCGCCTATTGTTGTTAAAGGTGCATGGTTAATTCACAATCCGCTCGACTTGTTGTGAACTGACATCGTCAGCTTCAATTTCTCACATCGTCCTGCCTCCATCTTTGCTTCCAAACCTCTCCTCTGATTAGAAAGAGCGAGGAAGAGGAGGAACTGCCAATCCCCAATGTTTTTTTTTTCTCGAGGAAAAGATGTTGAGAGATCATCCCTGAACTCACCACCAGAAGACGCGTTGTTGTTGTCGCTGCAGATGAGGTTTTCGAGGCCTTGTCGTTGTACGGATGAAACGGCAAATATGGAAACAGAAGACGTGCGGAGCTGCTGGTGTGGCTCAAGGGCTTCGTTTTGCAGGGATGACACGACATGTTGTTAGCCTACATCTATGTGCTGTAAATCATTTTTACAGGTCCTCTAATGGAGCAGCAGTGCTGCAGCCATGCGTCCTATCAAAGTGTCCTGAGCATGTACAGCCTCACTCGTTATAAATGTCTCAAAATGACAGAGAAGGAACAACCACAGGCAGAGCAGACCTGAATGTAGTTCTTTAGTGGTTTAAATGTGACATTTGTATAATGACACTGTTGACGGAGAGGCCTGATCAAACCCCAGAGGTCATCTTTTAGGGTGACGCTTTCTTTCTTTCCTTAAATTAGGATGCCTCCACCCTTTTGCACCCCGTTCTACAGCGCCCCTCGGTGGCTACAGATCACACCTGTCTCTCTTCACGGGACGACTGGGACACAGAGGCAACTTTCAGAGTTCCAGTTGTAGATACTTTTCAAAGCCTCTTTCTTCCGCCTCAGTTTCCTGAACACGGGGAATCCCGTCCTGCATGAATCCCTTGAGATGAATCCCTCATCTCAAGGCTCTTTTATACTATACTCTCTATTATGAGGAGGAAGTGAACACACGTGACATATCATTGATTGATCTCCTCTTCTGGCAAAAGTGACTAAGATTGATAAAAGCAAGGGAGCTTAGTGCTTCCCAACCTGAGGGTCAGGACCTGGCAAGGGGTCGCAAAATAAAAGTGAAGGGCCGCATAATGGCTGACAAAGGATACCGGATAGTTTCACCTCTTCAGACCTCTGATTCTTGACATGAAACCTCCCAAGAAGTACAACAACAAAAACTCTCAACTTGAGTGCACATGCAACATGTGACAAGCGGCCACTTTAAGAGCTGAAAAGGTTGGGAATCTGCTGCTTCACTCCACACAGCTGCACACTAGTACCTTCAGCTGCACTTCTGGGTATAAAGCAGAAATGGGAAGTCATATTTTTTAAAAGCGAGAAAAAGAAACGGCAGAGAAAAATCTTCACCGCCGCAGATGAGCTCTGGAGAAGATTTGTCAACGACGGCAATTCCTCCCTGGAGCACTACAGACGCTTGTATGATGAACAGTATCTAAACTGTCCTCTGAGTTTTTAATCCACACATAACACTCTCTGATTCTGGGCTGGGATCCAAGTATACTGGCCCAAATGAAACACATGCTCACACACACACATACACACACACACACACAAAGTGGGGGGGAGATCAATATGAAAGAGGAATCTATATGTCCCAAAGTTGAAGTTCAGCCTCTGTCTGACAGAACACACAAGTTCCTGTTGTAGTAAACTATTGTTTTGACAGGATGTCACTTCAGTTCTGCCGAGTGTGTGTGAGAGCGCCGAGCGCCGCGCGCCTCCTCTTTATCTCAGGCCTAAGGCTACTGTCACTGAGCCGGGGGGAGAGTGGGAGACCGAGGCAGACAGACAGAGGGAGAGAGAGAGAGAGAGAGAGAGAGAGAGAGAGAGAGAGAGAGGCAGGGAGGGAGAGAGGGAGAGAGAGAGGCAGGGAAATAGGGAGGAAAAAGGGAGAGATAATTCACTTGTCAGCTGCCTGATGAAATGCCATTTTAACTGAAGCTGCTAATAGGAGCATTACGGGGGTTCAGCAAGCCTGAGACAACTTGCTGATAGTGAAGTGTGTGTGCACGTATGTGTGTGCGTGCATGTGTGTGTGTGTGTATGTGTGCGTATAGCACCAATACCAGCATACTTTTCCCCCCCCCTCCCTTTATATAAAATCTCTTGCAGCAAACAGCCGACACATCTCATCTCCACGCTGACTGGGTCAATGTAGAGTTTCCACCGAGTCACAGAAGCAGCTCCGTCGACCCGGGTTGTTAATCACTTCACGAGACTTTTACGTGTCAGTGCTCAACTTTCAGCTTCATCTAAACGACGTTTGAACCTTCCCCCCTAACTTTTAAGGATAATATTTCACACGGTGGAACATGAAATAACTTAGATTAGATTAGCTTGAACTTTGTTGTCATGTCAACAAAATTAACTTATGAACAATAAATCAATGGGGATGGAAAAAAAGAGAAGAACGGTTACTTTAGTGTGCAGTACAAGGAAATGCAGCTATGACACGTCAGTATCAATCAATCCATCAATGCATGTAACGCTTTTCATACAATTGAAATGTAATACAAAGTGCTTCACACACACACTCACACACACACCTTTATAAACACTATTTTATCATTTTGCAGTGAAGAAAGTGTAACTATAATATAAAGAGTGTGAACACAGCCAATAATATAACATAGGATAAGACATTATACATGCAGTATAAACAGTAAACAGTCATCTGATGTGTACAGTGTGAAATGTTCACATTTTTTTGACCAGTCTTTAACACTGAGTCGTATAATTCAGTTTGTGAGTTGCACAATAAAAGTATAAGATGATCACACTCTGCTGTAACTTTAAGATTAAATGCAGTTTTGATTCAATTTAATCATCAGTCTGGTTTGATTGATTAGAGGCGTAATGGACACGGATACAACTTCTGCTTCAAACTGCAGAAAGTTCACATTATTTGAGAAAGTACCCACGATGTTTATGTAGCAGGTTAAATATAACTGTTGATCTGTCGAAGTTAAACTGAACAAATTGTAATCGAGACATCTCAGGAAAGGAAAAGCTTTTCTATGAATCTGGACACGTTTGATTAGTTTCCTGGGAAATACAGGTTCAGTTCAGCAGTAATTCATGTAATATATTTTCATAGAAGCACCAACGTGAAAAAAAACTACAAAACACATTGATACATATCTGCAGAGTTTCTCTCCTCAGAGGACACTGTCATCACGTCAGACAGTTTGATTAACTTTAATGATTAATTCAGGTCACAAAGGTTTCAGTCAGGAGAACGCTGATGAACAAAAACACTTAATAACAAAATTCATGGAAGAATGTAAAAACATTTTCTTTATAGATCCAAATTTGATGAGCAAAAAAAAAAAAAACATGCTCATCTTACGGTAATGAAACAAAACAGGAAAATTCAGTTACACTTTTTCTTCCCTACGAAGACAGTATCCACAAATCAGTTTGATTACACTTCTGATTTTATAAAAAGCACTTGTAATGCAGATTTCTAACACGTTTATCACTTTAATAATATAATATTTAATGAATGTCGCACTCCCAGTTCTTCATGACGTCGTTTTTGTTCTTTTTGAGATTTAATGTTGAATTTATTGTCAGGCGTTTTGGACGAAAGCTTCAGTCAAATGAGTGTAAGGTGATGAAAATTATTTAACACTCCTCACTATTGAGACTTTTCCACATTAAAACACATTATTTAATATTCTAGACTAAATACAAGTCGTCCAAACGCAAAAATATTAAATGTAAAATGAGTTATTGGATCTTTGCACAAACAGTTTGGACGGTGCATTAGATTTCATTCGGATACACTTGAAGCTTTTGCAGCATCATCACAGCAACCAGTTACACTGTCCACCAGCATTACTGTTTTCAAAGGGACATCTAACACACACACACACACACATACACACACGCGTGCATATACACACACACAGAGCCACACACTCACTCACACAGAGAAAGGGTTAAGAGAGCCCTGAGGCCAAGTGATTTACGCAAGAATGGGCTGAATACTTACTGTCTCTTTCTGCATGTGCGTGCATGAGTGTGTGTAAATGTGTGCGTGCGTCTGTGAGTGTGTGTGTGGGCACTCAAGTACTGAATATAAATGAAATACTCCAATACAGAACTGCTACGCTCCTTTCTAGACACAGAATTTGAGAGAGGGTTTGATGTCTTCCTTCTGTCCTCTCTTGCTTCCCACTACAGACACACGATGCATTAATAACACACAGTTAGACACACAATCAGGTGTTACGCTCGTTAAAAGCTGGGTCAGAGATGACCTTCAGGGCTTTGTTATGATTATTTTGAACTAACAGGTTACATTTTCAGTCTTTTTTTTTAATTTCCTTTCAGTGATTCCAACATCTTTGATGCTTCCTTTTGTCACATGTAGTGTGACTTTATGTCTTGAAGGTGTGTGTCAGCCCCTGTGAAGACAATGCATTAAGATATAGGTGTGTTTTCTGCATTATATTCTGATTCCAAAGCATCGTCATCATAAACAAACATATAAACTAACATATCTTCTTTTTTTTTTAAGCACTAATAGATCCTCTATCTATCTATATATTACTGCTCACTAGCTAGGACTCACATTTGACCTGAAGCTGTCAATCTAAGAAGGCAGGCACACTTCTCATTGCTTTGGTCTCAGCCTGTGAAGAGCCTGAATGCCATCTAGTGGCTGCAGCAGGAGGCCGTGCAGGAAAAACGGTGCATGCAGCAGCAGGATCAGAGGTCACAAATGGAGTGACTTCAATGTCAACAGCACCCCCTGCAGGTCGAAGCTCACACCTCGACAGAAGGTGAGCTGCAGTGATGATGGAAATCTGATTTTTTTTTTTTTTTTTTTAAATGTTAAATTAAGAAAAAAATGAAGTCATGCGTTCACGAGAGAGGGATCAGTGAAAAGTTTAAATCTTGCAAAAATCTAAAAAAATATATGTTCATTATTAGTTCTTTATGAGGTGACAGCCAGGTATGACGTCTGTGGAGCTACAGTGATACACTTACATGTACACCAACTGAAATGATGCAGCGGAGCTTTAAGATACAAAGAAGTTCAAACAACTGATGCTTTAACTGGTCTGAGTCGAATGTTTACCGGCTTACAGTTCAGTCTACAGGAGGAGCTACTTCACATGAGCAAACAGGATGTTGGCCGACAGTTTAAACTAATTTGCATATGACACAGCAACAAAAACAACAAAAAATAAACTGTTACAAAGCTACAACAGTGACTGTTGACTGTTAACACATGGTGTGTGTGTGTGTGTGTGTGTGTGTTACCTGTTCAGCCAAATTTAGTATTTATATTAAAATATACATTATTAAGAAATATGTGCAGGGGAGGAGACGCGTCATTCTGTGATGCTGATCCTTAATTTGAGCTCCTTCATTGTTTCCTTGATGAACTGTGAGTTGTTTCACTTTTCGCTCTCTTCCTTTCTTCTCTTAGTCGCGGTGGCTATCGATGCACAGATTACAGTGAATAACAACCATTGTTCTGTTTGAGTGACAAACAACTGAGTGAAATGTGTAAACTTGCTGGATTTTTTGCACAGTAAGAGCCTCGGAAAAAATTCATTTAAAACAAATGTATAATGCTGTATAAGCACGCACGGCACGGACAGAATGCTCTGTAAGCGTTCACGAAGTTGGATCACAATTAAAGCGAGAGGTGTGAAGAAATAAAATTAATTTATTCCAATCTGGTTCCAGCCATCAGTAACTTCATTATTCAGTTTTAACAGAAGAAGGCGTCACAGTGAAAACACAGTGGAGGGTTGTGCTGTGTCTAATGTGCAGTATCTCCCTCCACATTAATGTCCCAGTGGCCATCAACATTCAGCTGGTGAAGGGAAAACAGGGACACTGGATGGGCCTTCAGCGCCTGACTGTGGAGGAGCGGGGGGACCATGGAGACTGACATGACACACACACACACACACACAACACACACACACACTCGTTCATACACTCCTGTGAGTGTGTGTGTGTGTGTGTGCACCTTATAAAATTGTGTGAGTTTGTGTGAATGTGCATTCTCTCAAGGTGTGCTTGTCTGTCAGTGTGTGTGTGTGTGTGTGTGTGTGTGTATGTGTGTATAGGTGTGTGTGTGTGTGTGAGGAGCTGTGGATCTCCTAATTTAGCCTCTAGAGAGCTGAGACGTCGAGGTGTCAATCTCACTGCGCCGCTTTTTTCCCCACTTAACTTTTTAACCGAGTTTCCTCCTCTTTGCAATCCTCTGTATTTATAGCTGCCAAGCCTGGAGCAGCCACGTATGTCTCTATGTGTGTGTGTGTGTGTGTGTGTGTGTGTGTCTGCGGTATTTACCAACATTAAACTCTTTGTGCCGTGTGTGTCTGTGTGTGTGTGTGTGTGTGTGTGTATAGCTGCACAGCTGTTGATATTGTGGGGTTAGGGGTTTGGTATTTCAGTCAATTTCCACAGAGACGAAGATGAAGCGCAACGCGAGAGAGACAGAGGAAGTGTGGAAATCGCTGGAGGAAAAAGAGAGAGCAGAGGAAGAAAGAGAAGGAGGTGAAAGGGATGAGGAGGGAGGCATGGTGGTGGTGGTGGTGGTGGTGGTGGTGGTGGGGTTTGAAGGGGGTAGAGGGATGGATGGAGGGATGAGGCAGACTTCTGGCCGGGCGAGCTGCTCTGAGACTAATTAAGGTGAGGGCAGTGGCAGAGACGAGGTAATGATGAAGAAAAGGATTTACTCCCTCCATCCCTTCGTCTAAGACACACACCACCACCTCTCTACCCGTCACTCAGCCCCTCACCTCTCTTCCTCCACCCCCTCCTCCTCTTCCTCTCCTCCCTCATCCCCTGTCCATCTCGCCCTCTCATTCCGCCTCAGTGCTGTACTTCCATTTCCTGTCCTGGTTTTTTGTCCTGAACCGGTTCAGGACAACGGAAGGTTTTTCATTAAGCAGGCAACAAAATTCATTTGGAGGAAACATCGCTGATACATTAGGTGAAGCTGACATCGGGTTTGATTTATAAAAACTGAAATGAAAGAGGCATTAACGTGCCACTGGAGTGAAAACATTTGACCTCAGGGGCAAAATGAATACGCAGGTTGCCGTCTTGCCTACTGCCACTAACACTCAGATTTAAAAGGGAAATAAATGTCACAAACCCAACCAATAATCTCTAATCATAACCATTTTCTCAGACTTTATTTAATCAAGTAACCTCCTGGGAAGTGAAACTTGTTTGGGTGTTACAGCACGTGAAATAATTAAGGCATGATTACCTGTTAGATTGCTGCGCAACCTGAATAAATGTATCAGCGTTCTGCAGGTTAAAATCACGTGTGTGTGTGTGTGTGTGATTACATGACAGGTGTCCCGGCAGTGCAATGTTTAGGATGCACGCCGTGCACTGAGAGACCTACAGGCAAAAGAGACAACTTTTAAGGTGATGTAAAGTCTCAGGCTTCATCTCTGTCTATCTCGCTCTCATTCTGCAGCTCTCTTCCACTTTGTTTCCCTCCATCACAGCGTACAGTAGCACCACTGTCTGCTGAGAAGCTCACATCTTCCACATGTCAACATTTATTTTACAAACTAAGACAAGCCGGTTTTGGTTTTTTAGCTGTGCAGTTTTGTAATATTATCAAAAGGGTTTCCTCAGACCGTGGGTGGTGTGTTTTCCTCCGAGCATTAGGTCGGATTCACAACAGAAATATTTACTTTACATATTTCTATATTGTCTGCGGTTTACTGCATGTCTCATCGGGAAATTATGACAATATGTTTCTTTAAAATGATGAAAATGACACCTGCTTTTATAGAGTGATACATAACACTACTTTTAGGCAGCAGTGTGGAAATAATAATGCTAAACTTCAGCTGTGTATGATAAATTTAATAGACCTCTGTTTGGGGACAGATGTCATCACTGTGTATTACAGTAAATGTCTTACGTTGCACTTCAGCACCTTTAGGCCCTTTGAAACATCCCTTAAAAATGAAGCAATCGGCTTCTTTTCCATCGTCGTGACATTTAGACAAATTATGATCTTTCTTTTCATTTTTTTTTTTTTTAAATTGAGGAATATCATTTTGAAATGTTTTCCTGAAGCACAATTTTTGAAACATTTTTTTTTTTCTTGAAACATGTTGTTTTGTTAAATAAATGGATGGATTCTGGATTTTTTCCTTCCAACCACCATAATCAAAATAGAATAAAACTTAAAAACAATAGAATGAAAATAAAAAACAAGACAAATAAGAGAAGCACAAGAACACGCAGCAGCTACAGTGCAAAAGTAAAACAAACAAACAGATAAAACACCTAAAAACGGAGAATAAAACATAAAATATAATAAAAATTGTTTGTTGCTTTGTTTAAAATGTTGATTGAAAGACTGCTTAAAAATATTTTTAGTTTATTTTTATTCCTAGAAAGTAATAATATTTTTTAAATGATTTAATAAAAGCGGCTTTGTTGTACTGCTGTTGCAAAGAAAGAACTGAGTTTTGTAAAATTCTTACTATTATTTTGATAAATTGCAAGAAGATGTAACTTTTTTCCAATAGTTGACTTAAAAAACACACATCTGGTACCGCATGTGCGTGTTAAAAATTCAAACAAAACAATTAAAAGGCTCAAAAGGGAAATATTACTGCAACATGGACTCGATTTAAGAAATGGCGTGATCGTTACTGTCCAATGCAACTCATGTCTGACCCTCGTCTCCTTGTCCTCCTCCTCCCATCATCCATCCCTCCCTCTCTCCTCCCTCACTGTCAGGCAGATGTGTGTCTGCTCACGCTCTCCAGCTGTGACTCCTTCACCGGTTTTCTCCTCCCTCCATCTTCCCCTCTCTCGTGCTCCTCAGGCATCTTTCTGTGGGCAAACAGGAAGCTACAGCGGCTTGTCATGAGGCCTCCCGTTCCAGCCCCGCCAACTGTGTTCCTGTCAACCAACGGCAATACTTCCCTTTTCCAAAACATTCACTTCCACCCACACGTATCCTACATCTGCTTCTCACTCTGTTTTGGCGTCTCCTTGTTACAAATTTGCATACCATTTCTTGTCTAATCCTTTCTGTACATCCTCTCCTGATGTCTGTCACTCGCTGGCTGGGACTGGAGGAGAAATGTCTCCTCACTCTAGTCTGAAATATATATTTTGACCGTTTACCATGATTTTGTTTAGTTTTGCACTAAAGGGCTCACAGTTATAATAATGTGAAGTAAGGTGAACGGGAAGCAACACCGCGGATGTTTACAGGTATAAGGAGGTATGAAGCCAGTGTCTGATAGCAAAACATAAGAAGTCTGGGCAAATACTAACATAAAAATGTGTGACTGAGCTGAATATGTACAAAGAATTCAACTCCGAATACACAAAAGGTTTCCAGCAGCACATGCTTCAACAAGTGCATGTTTTAATGCATCCAAAAAAATCAGTTTAATAGGTCACATATGAGACTATTTTTACACTCCTCACTTAAAGGATAGGTCCACACATCTTAAAATGTTACTCACATTGCCCATGTGTATACTGAAACACTGTCTGCTTGCTGTTTTCACGCTGGCTATTAAAAGATCTCTCTATAAACTGCTTCCTGTGGAAGGGACGGGGGACAAAATCCACAGCCTTTGCAAAAAAAAAAAAAAAAAAGTATTCCAAAGTTTATCTGAAGTTTATAAGAGTTCATCAAGTCAAGGCTCTCTGTCTCTCTCTGTGTCTTTACTAAACACACCTAACAGCACTGCTCTCTGGATAAACACACGCTTCAAATAAAATCATAAAAACATTCCTGGAAAACGCCACCGCTGGTACGTGTGTCATGTTACGCTCAGCGTAACAGCACAAGCACGGGAGAACAGGCTCATGAGGGGAAAGACGGATGATTTTTAAGCGCACGATTAATGTTGAAGTATGCTGTCACTTCAACACTTTAACACTATTAACCACTACATATATATGTATGTCCAAAGTACCCTGAAGAATACACCGAGCTCACAGAGAGTAGACCGCAGCGACTGTGTGATGTGTGGTTTGGAGAGGATAGTCTCTTCTCATGTTGCTTTGATATGCAGCAAATACATAAATATAGACATATAGTATATAGTATCACATTTTAGGTGTGATGAAGGTTGAGTATGTCAGACTACCTAATGTCAGATTTTAATGAGGCTGCTAAAAGGCTGTTAAAAAGAAATGTTCCTCTTTGCTTCTCTGCATTTGCTTCCTTTGTGTCATTTAAAACTCGTGGCTCAGTGAGCCTTTATTATAACATATTAGGAAGTGTGATGTTTCCAGAGCACAGTGTGGAATACCTGCATCACTAATAGGTGGCTTTTAATTCCCGGGGTTTCATAAAAATATATATTTCTCCTTGCTTCACCGTGCACTTTTTTTTCTCGCTGATTTTCTTAAGAAACGCAGCGAAATAACTAAGACAGAAGAGAGCGGCTTCTGAAAACGCGCGCCCTCTGTACTTTCACATATAATGACGGGAGGAAGCAGCATGAAGATGGCATGTTTGATCACCGCACACATCAGACGGAGAAGAAAAACACCTCGCAGGAACTTTGGTGTCGGTGTTTCTCACAGGCTCGTTCTGTACGACACCAAAGTCGGCGTAAAAAAAAGTGTTGAAGATGGCAGAAAATGAAAGAATACAGTACACAATAACTCTGGGAGAGAGCAGCAACCTTCAGTTTCCAGTATTTATGCCACATAAAGAAAGAAAATAAGATAAAGGTCAACCATGTGCCTCCTTCATGCAACATTTTAGCACTCTGATGAGTTTAAATACATTCAAGGATTAACAAGAAAAACAATAATAAGAGGTTGTGTGTTGACACATAGACTAATACATTAAATAATACATTAAATACATTATCTGTAACTCAACATTGCTAGCTTACAGTTGGAGTAATATGGGGGGAAGAATTAAAAGAGGTCATTAATTTGAGTTTATTGTGGTATAACGAATATTTCTGCCTTCACACTTGCAGGTGGAATATTCATCATAAACGTTTAACGTGCAGCAAAGGCACAGAACTTTATTTTGAAATTCCAGTTGACATCCCAAAGTTCGAAGAAATGTAAATAAAATAACGCACAAGGTATCTGAAATTAAAGATGCTACGAAGGAAATGTTACGAGGTTAATTGCTACACCAGCTCTTCACCTTTTTCACCTTTTCAGGTGAGTTTGTGTTTATAAGGAAGATCCGCATCTGTCTCTCAGGACGTCGTGCAGAAGGACCATTTTTGATGAGCTGAACGCCGTCCTCTCTTCCTATGGAAACAGGAAAAGAAGTGCTAATTCACGCTGCAGCTCGTCAACAATGTCATGGGTATTAACAGGTTTTACTGGCTTACAGGGGGCTCTAGCAGCTTTTAACACATTTAAATAGATTTCAGATGGAGATGAAGTGGATGAGAATGTGGTTTTATGGTTCTTCAGGTTTGTTTACAGTTACACGGAGAGGTGAGCGCTCATACGGTGCCTCTATAAACCCAGTTTTGTACTGAAGTGAATGAAACAGTTCAAGACTGAACTGAAGTCAGATCAGTGCTTTAACGTCACGTGATTCATTCATTTAGCTTTAAAAAGAGATGAACTACATAACCAGTGACTACCAATCTTTGAACTGAATCATTCGAATCAGCAAAACGGTTTTGCAATTTCCACTTCTCAGAGATATATCCTGAACTTTATGGTAATTTTGCACAGCGGTATCTCATTAAACTTGACTCTGAACTGGCCTCTAGATGACAGCCAACCTTGGATTATGGTACAAAGTATTGTGTGCATCATTTTGTGGTCTGGTACAGTAGTTTTGTGTCACATTCTGTGCAAATTAGTACAAGTTTCTACAAAAAACTGCCAAACTCCAGAAAAACTTTCCGGATTCCTAAAGGCCATTCATGATTTGTGCATGGTCAGCGATCTGTCACATCAACTCCCTTTCCTTTCTGCAATGCTGTCTGGTACTCAGTTGACGGCCATTTTGAGCAATGCAGGGACTTGGACCATCACTTTTTTAGTTTGTTTGACCTGATAATGGAATTTGAATTACTGTCTATGCAGATGAAGCCC